>JAAEAF010003827.1:0-96376 GCA_011037195.1 Triatoma infestans | reverse complement strand
TAGTAAATAAATGAGATCTAACTTGAGCCTACGTTATGGAACGTCAAGCACCAGCACAATTGAAGTGGCAGTTTATTATTATTCAGTAGAGGGGAGATTAACCAAACCTTACTCTAACTAAAGCTCCTCTGGGACAACAACCCTGGTCTAAACAAGAGTTCTTGTCCATCAAAACAGTCATAACAAATTGGACCAAAACGTTAAAGGGAAGCACAGACATCCTCTTCCGACCTAAATTTATTATTAACCGGATGCCTGGTGGCATGGGACCTAAGCCTATATGGCTTTTATCCCTCCCCGATTGCCCCCCCCCCAATCATTTACCCTTAAATAGTCTCCCCCAGTAGCCTACCGGTCAGTCTACAATATCCCAAGATATCCTTTAACTCCAACTCGCCTAGGCAATCCTGCGAGAGTGGTACCTTCCCAAATATGCGAAACCTAGTACCAGCGAAACGGGGACACTGACAGAAATAGTGATACACCATTTCCCTGACACCGTTTCCCAAGTGTGTCCAGTCACTACCCCCACCAAGTTCCTCATACCTGTCCTGCTGAGGGACAGGAGATATTCCGAAATTCCCTGCTTACTTACTTTTATAAATCTTGGATCTCTCCCTAGCCAACTGATCCGCCCTCTCATTGCCCTCTATTCCCGTATCTTCCGACTTAAAGTTCTAAACATAATTTCCACACAATCCAAGCAATCTGCCCTAAGATGGACAGGAGTTTCTTTCTCTCCCTCGCAAACTCTACAATAGTTCCATCACAAGATGGTATAAGTTCCATCTTGTAGTAATGTCTCCTGAAATCACGATGTCCTGTAAGGGAAGAGACCATATGCTTGAGAGAGGTACATGAAAGACACAGCAAAATCTCCCTGTTAGCCCTGTCCGGTCTCCCAATGAGAATCTAAATCTGCCACAACCTATACTGAGCTCTTCTATAGGGATGAATGCTGTGAAGCCAACAATACCTGGAAGTTTGATAGATTTGTGCCCAAAAAAACTTGCCACTTTCAATTCTCAAAAAAATTCATCATTCCCCAGCATATTTTATAACTCAATTAATTATATAAAACCATAAATATTACGTATATCAGAAATAACTTGATTCTTTGCATTTTTGTTTGTTTTCTTTATTGTGAGCTAAAAAGAAAAAAAATGCAGAATTTTCATTCCATTATATGAAAATAAGGCAAAAGAGAATTAGGTGGAAATGCAAGATCCGCCATTTTGAAATTGGCCGTTTATACTAGTAGGATAAAATAAAATTTATGTTAAACACCAATAAGAATTTCTCCAAGGTATTAATTATTTTCATTTAATAAATTTTCTTAGCCCTGGAGTTTGTAGCTATTCATTATATTGTGGTGGGGTGGCGCAGTCCACAAAGTATTGAAAGAGTATTTTAAAGATCCACGCAATGTGGAATTTTCTCAAAATTCACCGTCTCATTCATTAAAGTCGCACTTCCGGTCAACCGATTTCTTCAAATTGGCTTCAATAATTAATATTATTTAGTTGACAGAATTCTATAGCACATTATTGATGAAAACATAGCCGCACTCTTCTACCAAAAGTCCCTTTAAATGAATTTTCCCGGAGAAATATATCAAATAAAAGTTGTAGTTCTTTGTATATCTTGTTGATATACCAAATTTAAAGAGAATCGTTGGAGCCGTTTTCGAGAAAATCACAACAAAACTGAAAAAAAAAAAAACATTCGTAAAGTGGCATTTCCGGTTGATGGATTTAGCCCAAAATCTTCGTGTCTAATGCGGTGATAGTATCTAAACAGAATACCAAGTTTGAGTTTTCTGCAACTTTTTATTTTTTGAGATATTTATTTCACGCACATCCACACATATACACACAATTTTCTATAAACCACTTTTTTAGACCCGGGGAACCTTAAACAGTGTATTTCCGGTGGCACGATCGCAAAACTTCCTCTTACTATGATTAGTAAGAGAAAATAAAAACAGCTAATTACTTTCTCTTAATCCTAGTAAGAGGAAGTATTTATTTATTTATTTATTTATTAACAAGCTTATAGGTGCAACATAAGAGGAAGTATTGTAATCGTTTCAAATTTTCGATATTGAGTTTTCACCGGAAATATCCATTTTGAGGTCCCCTAAGTCCAAAGAAGTGGTTTTTACCAAATGGTCTGTGTATATATGTTTATGTGAACAGCATAGCTCAAAAACGAAAAACCGTAGAAATTTGAAACTTGATATTACGTTTAGGTATCACCGTCAAAATTCCTCAATCGGAAGTACCACATTACTAGTTGTTGTTTTTTTTACGTTTTTGCGATTTTCTCAAAAATGGCTCCGACGATTTTCTTTAAACATCGTATACCTACTACACATACAAAGAGCTGCAACTTTTATTTGTAACATTTCGCCGGGAAAATGCATTTAAGAGGACTTTGGGGAGGGGTGGGGTTACGGTTTTTTCTAAAGTTCTATTTCAGTTTATTAGACAATTCTGTCATCTAAATAATGTTAATTAGAATATCTTGTTGAAATTCCGAGTTTGAAAAAAATCGGATAACCGGAAGTGAATGATTTTTTTTAAGTTTTTCGCGATTTTCTCAAAAATGGCGGTTACGATTTTCTTGAAACTTCATATATAAATTAAAAATGCAAAGGTCTACATCTTTTATTTAAAATATTTCTCTGGAAAAATTCATTTAAGGGCATTTTAAGGGGAGGGGTGGGGTTACAGCTTCTTCTAAAGTGGTATAGTAATTCTATCATCCAAATAAAATTAATTAGAAATAAATAGATGGCCAAAATTCCATGTTTTAAGAACATTAGTAAGCCGGAAGGGCGCTTTTACTGAACAGCTTTTTCAGTTTTCGACGAATTTCGTTATATTTGGTACACAAACTATAACATTTGCTAATTATAATTGTGAGAACAGGAGTAAGAGAAAGTTGTGTGAGTGTTTCACACCAGATTTTTTTTTTTATATAGTTTTACGCAATTTATGTCTTTAAATTGAAAATATTATGGATTTGGTTCAATGTTATTGGCATGTTTGTACTTTTATTAGGACAAATAAATAAATGAATATTTTATGTAATTAGAAAATTAATATTTAATAATTTAATACAAATATTAATTGTTGTTAATATTGATTAAAATATTTTAATTATCTTATATACGTATATAGCAAAATAATTTTCATAGAGATGAATTTTAAAGTAGTTTTGAAAGGAACACAACTAATAATGTTACAATTTGAATAATAAATATAATCTAATATTGACATTTATCCATGTCGTTATGTTATGGACATTTTACATATTATGTGTGTGTGTGTGTGTGTGTGTTGTGTGTGTGTGTGTGTGTTGTGTGTGTGTGTCTGCACTATGAGAATATTGGGTATTTATTAATGTGTTTGTTGTACAAATATGATGTAAGTATGAAACCTAGTGGGTTTGTATATGGGATAACTAAATGGAGACGTCAGGTGGCATGGAGGGCAACATCTGTTGTTATGTATAGCATTATCATACACTGTGGTTCACTTTACAACTACGAACACACCACACACACACGACACACACACATTCTATACATATGACCAGTATATTTTTATATAAGACCACCACTTTAGCTTTTTCAAACACGCCCTGCGGATCCTTTTGAATGTTTACAAATAAAATGAAGCAGGTGTATTTGTGAAAACATAAAAAAAAAAAAAAACTGTTAGATTACAAAAAATAAATCTTATAATTAAGAAAAATATCATAAACATTAATTTTTTTTTACTTTCTGTTATTTCTAGTAAGAAAGAGGAAGTATTGAAATCGTGTCAAATTTTCGATATCGAGTTTTCACCGGAAATATCCGTTTTGAAGTCCCCTGAGTCCAAAAAAGTGTTTTTTTAGCAAATGGTCTGTGTATGTGAACAGCATAGCTCAAAAACGAAAAAATCGTAGAAAATTCAAACTTGATATTCCGTTTAGGAATCTCGATGGGATCCGACAGTACGTCATCTGACAAAATTTCTCAACGGGAAGTACCACTTTGCTGAATGGATTATTTAACTTTTTTGCCATTTTCTCGAAAATGGCTCCAGTGATTTTCTTTAAACTCAGTATATCAACCATACATACAAAAATCTACCATTTTTATTTGAAACATTTCTTCGGGAAAATGCATTTAAGGGCACTTTTAAGGGAGGGCGGTTAGGTGGATTTCCTCTAAAGTTCTATTTCAGTTTACTATATAAGTCTGCCATCTACATCATATTAAGTAGAATTAAACGTGTTGTTGAAATTCCGAGTTTGAAAAAAAATCGGATGACCAGAAATGCTTTTTTACTGAAATGTTTATTTTTCAGTTTTCTGATATTTTCTTCAAAACTGCACCAACGATTTTCTTTAAAGTATGAATGTTAACTACACACATTAAGAGCTACAACTTTTATTTAAAACATTTCTCTGGAAAAATTCATTTAAGGACATTTTTGGGGGAAGTGGTGGGGTTATGTTTTTCTCTAAAATGCTATCATAGTTGATTATAGAATTCTATCATCCAAACAAAATTAATTAGAAATAAATAGATGGCCAAAATTCTGAGTTTCAAGAAAATTAGTAAACCGGAAGTGCGCTTTTACTGAACATTTCAGTTTTCAATGAACTCCAACGAATTTCATTAAATTTGGTACACAAACTATTAAGTTTGAAAACTGGAGTAAGAGAAAGTTGTGTGAGTGTTTCACACAAGATTTTTTTTTTTTTTCGACAACCCCCTCTTTTTCGACAATCCTCTCTTCCTCGACATCGTCCATCCAACTTCTTTTGGGTCATCCTCGCTTTCTCCTTACTGTCGGTGTATATTCATCTATAAGTTTTCTTGTATTCTATAAGTATATTTAGCTCGGCTCCTATCCTGCCTTTTATTTCGTCGTTTGGACATTTTGGAGGCGGGAGATGCCTCTACACTTCTTCGCCAATAGTTCATTTCGAGCGGGTATTTCTTTTTCAACTCCCACGTTTCGCACACGTAGAGTGTTATGCCCTTCATCAGCAAGTTCTACAATATTTTCTTGTTATCTAGTGTGACCTCTTCAGTCAAAAGTAACGAATTTAGGACTCCTATAGGTTTTCCTGCCCATTATCTTTCCTTTAATGTCGGTTTTTTAAAATAAGTGGTCAAAAAATTTAGTTTATTTGAATAATTTATTTGAAAAAAAAAAATAGCACATCATTGACCTTTACTTTTCCCGATTTTTATTGCAATTTTCTCTTTCTGTAAATCGGCTGCAAATTTTCACTTTTCCATGACTTCCTTTTTTGTGGAATTTTTTTATGAAAATTTCACAAATTTTGAATGGCGAAATTTCACTAAATATCTGTCTTCAAAGGTAATAATAATGTTTGTTAGGCATTATCCATTTCGTGATGAAAACGAAGCCATTCTTTTGACCATATTTTTCTTTAAATATGAGGATTTATTTATTTATTTATTTATTTTGTTATTTAATTTAGCTCATATAAAAGACTTTTCAAACTCATTTTATTAAGATCCATGTCAGTATGTCAAATGGAATGGGGGAGTTCGACCGCCTCAAATTGAGCCTTGCCTGGCAAACACTATCAGCCTTTACTTGATTCATTTCTAACATGCAATCATATAGGACTGGATCAGTGATGCTTGCGTGATAAGAGGGAGATGGTAGTATAGACCAGAATAAAAAAAAACAATTCCGCCACTAATAAATTAATGAATTATGTAATACCCTTTTTAACCTATCAAAGTTGCCCCCCCCCACTACTAGTTAGTAATAAACTGTACAGAAGTAATTAGGCCTCACTCAGAATAATTTCCCAGATTTTTTTACTTTCGGTTGCACAATTAGAGGATATATTGTGATCATGTCAAATTTTGGAAATTCAGTAATAGTCTCAAGGTTGTGGTGAGTGCCAATTAGGTATGTGTGTTTTTTTGAGTGTGAACTATAAGCGAAAAATCGCAGGAACCTCAAACTTATGATATTCCTTTAAAGGAACATAACCGTCTCAAACAATAAGGTTTTAGTCGAAATTAATACAAGGAAATTGCGACTTTTCTGATTTTTTTTTTTTTTTTTTTTTTATTTTTTCGCGATTATCTACTAGAGGAGAAATTGGTGCGTGTTTTGCTTGCACCCATAGCAACATGAGGCATAACATATCCTCCCTACTGCAAGCGATTTAAATTCTAACCATAGAAGAGTATCAAATCATTTACCCAACACCCTAGGAAAACAAGCAAAAGTTAAGGAAAAGCTGGGGAATTTAAGACTCATACGTATATACGAGGTGTGTAAATTAAGTAATGAGACTGATTTTCTAGTGTTCGATCTGGCAACACTGGAGACGCGGCGCATGTGTGGTAGGGCAAGTAAACATCTGATACACGTCCAGTACAAATTTGAAAATACTAGAGTTGTTGCACTGTCCGTAGTGACTTTTTGTGAGCAAGGTTTTTTCAGTGCGTTGTAAAAATGAGTGATATCGATTACGAGCAACGTTGTGCCATCAGGTTTTGCTTCAGACTTGGGCACAGTGCAACGGAAACGTTTGGAAAACTGTGCCAGGCCTATGGAGACAATGTTTTGTCGAGTGCACAGGTTTCTAGGTGGTTTAAGTCGTTTGCAGAAGGAATGGAATCAATTGAAGACGATCCTCGCAGCGGAAGGCCTTCATCTTCAAGAACCGACGAAAATGTTGGCAGAATCCGCGATCTCGTGCGTTCAGATCGTCGTTTGACAGTCCGAATGATCGGCGAAGAGTTGAATTTGACTCACACAACCGTTCATCAAATTTTGACTAATGAATTGGGGATGAGAAAAATTTGTGCAAAAATGGTTCCGAAAAATCTTTCACAAGAGCAAAAAGACATCAGAAAGGAAAGGAGCCTTGACTTTTTGGGAGCAATTGAAAACGATCCCAATTTTTTGGAACGTGTTATTACAGGAGACGAGTCTTGGGTGTTTGAGTATGACCCAGAAACTAAGCGTCAGAGCATGCAGTGGCACACTTCAACCTCTCCAAGGCCAAAAAAAGCAAGAATGAGCAAGTCAAAAATCAAATGCATGCTGATTTGCTTTTTTGATAGCCAAGGAATCGTTCACAAAGAATTTGTGCCTCAATGCCAAATGGTAAACCAACATTTTTACCGAGAAGTTCTTGAGAGACTTCGAAAAAGAGTCATGCGTGTGAGACCAAACATCAAAAACAAGTGGGTGTTGCATCACGACAATGCTCCGTGTCACACCGCGATTTCTATTAATGAGTATTTGGCCAGTAATAACATTCCTGTGGCTCCTCAGCCTCCTTATTCACCCGACTTGAGTCCATGTGACTTTTTTTTGTTCCCCAAATTGAAAAATCACCTCAAGGGACGTCATTTTGGAACATTGGAGAATATTCAAACAGCCATAACCGACCAACTGAAGTCTATTCCAGTATCCGAGTTCCAGCACTGCTATGACGAATGGAAGAATCGTCTTCAGCGTTGTGTGGCTTCTCAAGGTAGTCACTTTGAAGGGGACAATGTTGAATTGTAGTTTTATTCGAATAAAAAAAAGATAAAAAATCAGTCTCATTACTTTATTTACACACCTCGTATAAAAGCTAGAAAACGACAACATTCAACCATCAAGAAAACCTCATCGTAAACCTTTTACCAGCTAAGTTTGTCCCTTCTCTTTCATGCTACCACTCTTTCTATACGCAAGTTCTGTAAAGTCCTTGCACTACACTGTATAACTAATTATTTAATATGATCAGTGTTCAGACAGTACATTTTGTATTCTTACTTTTTCTCTGTCTATCCCAACAATAACTCCACGGTATTTGAAATTTTTTTCTGGCAAAATATTGTCTTTTGTATGTAAATAACGTTAATTTCTTGTCTTTTAAATCTATTGTTGGATTCTAAGTTAGTCTTCTGACGAAGTATTGCCAATGAAACTTATATTGCAAAGTGAAATTCTCCAAGACTGAGAAAGTCTTGATTTGGATATTGTTGATAATAAACTTTGAGTAACTAGGTTAGTTTTTTCCTTATAATTTTTATTAAGAAGAAATCGTATAGTGTTTCCGCAAATCTTTATGATAAAGACATATTCACTTTTAAAATGATTATTGTTTATCAATTTCATTCATCAATTAGTGAATCTGAATTAGTTTAGCTTTAAATAAAAAAAAACAATCATAATAGGTTCTCAAATGTTCTTGGGGGGGGGGGGGGGGGAGGGGGCTAAAATTATTAACAATAGATAGATAAATGTGTTAATCATTAATCAGTAAACAAATAAGATAATTTCTGATTCATCTCTATATAATATTTCTGTTCAGTCACACACAGTGTTTTGAGTTAGACAGTATTTTATAAATAGAATAGAAACTAATACGACGAAGTAGGTACAAGTTGCACTCTCTTACCGCTTTCTTAGATTTATATTTTATTAGACATGTTTCTTGATCACAAGCTCATATTATTATTACATATTACATTATTATAGTAACAACTTGTTGTTTATTTTCCTGTTATAATATAATTAGAAGATTTAGGTGAACTTTAGAGGATTTTGAAGAATATGCAGTTAAACTCTTATCAATTCCATGCATTTCAGTTTATTTTTTTATATGAGTCAATCATCAGATATTTTTAAAATAAATATATATATATATATAGGTAAGTCTAAAATAAATATGTGGGATATATTACCATTATCTTGTTGCAAATTCACATATCACTGAAAATGTACATAGTGGAAAACGTACGAAACCCAAAACTGAAGGGGCCGAAATATTTTTTCGTGTTAAAAGAAATTCGTGTTAAACAATAAAATAGCGGTTTGTTTTCGTCCAGATTTCTCTACCATTTACACGTAAAAAAATAAGTTTATATATTAAAATTACACACACACACACCCACAAAATGCACTGATTTTAACACAAAATTCACCGAATTCGAAAACTAACTGAAATGTTTTGCCAATGGCGGTACCTTTACCTACTCAAAGACAAGCGGAAACCTAGCAACAGTGGCCACCATTGTTTATTTTGTTCCGTCTAACAGAAAAAAAAAAGTAAGCCAGAAAATCTGCGTGACGATGTGACTGCAGAAAACAGGTTATATTTTGTTCGTCCGAAAGTGAAATCTTTTCGTGTTAAAAGAAAAAAAAAATGCATAAAATTACATAGTATTTTGTCGGGACCGCAGCATGTTTACCGATTTTTCATGTTAAGCGTTTTCGTGTTAAACATTTTTCATCGTATGTGTATCCAAGCAAAAAATTTCACACTACCGTTACACCGATTTTGTTTAAACTCTCGAGTTTTTGGCAACACATTGAATTCTAATATTTACACAGATGATAGAATTTGTAAAATATATTGAAATGGTACTTTAGACTTTAGAGGAAAGCCTAACCTCATCCTTCCCCAAAAACTTCCCCCCTAAATGAATTTTCCTAGAAAAATGTTACAAATAAAAGTTGTAGTTCTTTTTTTGTATGATTAGTTGATATACTAATGTCCGAATCATTAAAGATTATAGGATCTGAAGAGCGAAGAAGCAGACATTAAATGAATCAAACGTTAGTTACTTCCCATCTAGGCCAGACTAGCGAGGGTGAATTCGATTCATATACAATACAGAGCGACAGCAGAATTGCTCAGTACAGTTTTTATAACAGTATATCCAATCAGCAACCTATCTACTTACTTTCTAATCACTCAGCCAGTCTGTCTCTTTAATATTTTCTCGCTACCTAACTTCTATTTTACTGTAAAGTCCTTGCAGTTTGTGTGTTCTATTCATTATATGGTGTTCAGCATATCATCTAGTTTCATGCTCTCTAATTCTCTCTCCTTCTCACATCCATTGTAACCAAGTTTATTGGCGGTCACTGGAGCCTTTTTCGAAACCATGAAAGAACTGAAAATCTATTCAGCAACAGTGGTATTTTCTAGTTGATCGAGTTTGATCAAAACTTTATTGTCTCGAAATACCAAGTTTCAGTCTTCTGCGATTTTTCCGTTTTTGAGTAAGGCTTAAAATATTTTACAGAGAGAGAGAGAGAGAGAGAATGCGAATTTTCCTATAATAATTCAAGAAATAATCAATTTATTCCAGATTTTTTTGTTGCAACCCTCTACCAGTCATATTCTTCCCTCTCATTAACACTATAAGAATTATTTCATTTTCTTGATTTTTACTATTATTCTCAGTTCTTTTAGTTTTTATTGTTCATTAGCTAGCTAGGTGGACCTTTTATGGCTGATGTTGTTGTGGTGACTAATGTTTATTAACTATTTGAAATTAATCTGAAGACTATGTACTACTCTTCAAAATTGATTTGATGAGTTATTCTAAGCGCCTCAGATAATCAGCTGATATTAGATTTGTCTTACAGCTTGACGACAGCTTCTAGGTGAGAGATAGGTTGTCGTAATTGTAGCCCATTCGCTAATACACTGTTGTGGGCGTTGCAGAGGTACATGTAATGTGAAGTTGGCAGGCACTTGAAGGCTGAGTAGTAGCGCTGTGATGCGATTGCTGATGAAACTATTGAGTCCAGCTTTGTGTGTGGTGAATTTTCTGGCGATTGGTTCCATTACACAGAGAAAGCTTGTAGATTTAATCCGTATATTATGTTTTCGATGAAGCATTCACCGGATTCTCATTGATTTTAATATAAAATTGAAATATTTATTAAATTTATATTTATTACACAGTTGCCCTAATTAATGGTGGTAGATGTGAAGTTACCAGCTTGTTAGTACCCATGACAACTACTACTTGAAACAATAAATTGTAGTCCAGAAGACAGCACCAGTAAGTTAGTTAACCCCCAATAACCTTTCAGATCTAACGCCATAGATTTCTCAATACTTCTTAAATTTAATTTTACTCGAAAAAGGTTTAAAATAAAAGTGATACTTGAAAGCAATACAAGTTTTAGATAAAATGCCCCCCTCCAAAATTCTTTAAAAATCATACTTCTGGTTAAACCTATTTACTCTAAATTTAGCTTTCAAACCAATGCTAATAATGCCGCTCAAAATTTTCCGTGATAGCCTGCTTCTTTTTGTGGTCATCGACCGGTTTCGTGCGTTCGCCCATCATCAGGATGCTCAGTTTTTGTCAAACAGTGTGATAACATAAATTTGCCCAGAACAAATTTAGTTCAACTTAGTTTTCAATTTAGTTTAGTTTGCTCTGTGCAAATCTATATTATCACACTGTTTGACAAAAAGTGAGCATCGTGATTGATAGGCGAACGCCCAAAACTGGTCGATGACCGCAAAAAAAAGCAGGCTATCACGGAAGATATCTCTGGTACTTTAGAGGAAAGTTTAATTACTTTAAAGCCAGACAATCCGATTGCTCGTTATGAGATGAACCTCCCAACATGTCCACCGCCAGACCGTATTCCATAAGCGCCAAACTCTCCAGATCTGACTGATTATCACTTGTTTTTTTCGCTAACTTTCAAATGCATTTCGTGGTGTTTCATTTTTATAACAAAAAAAGGCTTACAAGATAGTCTTGCCGCCAGTTGGTTTGCCACAAAAGTTGCCGTGTGCATTTATACCGCCGTGAAATTCAGAAACCAAGAAGTGATCGGTCAACCAAGGGGAATATATTATTGATTAATGCAATTGATTTTGATTTTTTATATATATATATATATATATAAAGGTTTCAAAACTTTATAAAAATACAAACATCTACTTTCGGTGTAAGGTCATTTTCGAAAATTTGACATGAGCACTATAGTTTCTTTTTTCATATAACTCCAAAAAAATAAACTTATCAGATATAGAAAAAAAGCATTAAAACACACGTAGTCATTACACATAAATCTGACATTATTAAATAAAAATCACAGAAGCGTAATAAAATACAGCACTATAAACAGATTTATCATTTATTTCAATTGAAAAAAGAACATTCCAAACAAAAAATTAGAAGCTTGTCATCCTTATTCGTTATTGTAACCACAATAGACAATCAACCATACGGAAACAACTAATAATTTTCTCGTTAAACATTGATAAATCCGTTAGCAGGTTAAAAAAATGTCAGATTCCTTTTTAGAATTATAAAAAAAAAATAAATAAATAAATTATAAAGAAATAAAGTTTTTATAAGATTGAACCATTTTTCCGCAAGCTGAATAATATTTTCATCAATTTAACGAATACTTCAAAATATAGAGAAATACATAAAATAAAAATAAAGTGTAAAGCATGAAAAATAACGGAAAAATAAAGTAAAGAAATATCAATATCCAAGAAACACAAAATAAAGTAACAAAAGAAGATAAAAAAAAAATGGCATAACTTTAGTAAATAGCCACGCCAAAGAGGGGCCGCCAAGTAAGCATTAAAGTTAAGTAGAGGGGATAAAGTCCAGATTTGTTGAATGCCAACCAACATACTCAGTTCCCTCAGCTTGAACCTGGACTACTCTAACCTGTTTTTAGTGAGCTATTAAGCACAACCGGATTTAAATTTAATGTAATATTTTTGGTATAACTTAGGTATATTACAAAATAAATTATTTAAATTTTAAATATGTATTTATAAACATTAACTAATTTTATAATAATTGTATTACAGATGTAAGTAATTTGCACCAAATTATTACTCTATGTCGTTATAAAGTATAAGTAAATGTAAATTTTGCTAGTGTGTCACTAGGTGTGTGTGTATGTTCATTTCAAAATCACTATTCAACATTTCCTTTACTATTAGAAAAAGTGACGAAGTTCCTGTTTGAGATATTTCCTGTTTGCGACATTTTTATTTTCAAAACACAATAATTATACATACACCTTTCTAAAATGGTTTCCAAATCATCATGCCTTAAAATTATTATAAGGAGATTTTTCCCCCAAAAAGAATGCCGTATCAAAATCTTGTACACCTTATTACTTTCTCTCTCTAACTACTAGTAGAGGAATTATTTTAGTAATCGTAATTTTCTATAACGAGTTTTCACCGGAAGTATACGTTTTGATGTCCGCTGAGTCCAAAAAAGGAATATTTTTAGAAAATGGTATGTCTTCAGTGAGCGTGTATATGTATGTGAACAGCATAGCTCAAAAACAAAAAAAAAAACGCAGAACGTTCATACTTGGCATTCCATTTGGGTATCACCATGGGAGGCCTGCCAGGAACTTACCTACCTGCCAAAATTCTTCAACCGGAAATACCACGTCACAGAAAAGATTTTTTTTTTTTCAGTTTTTTGCGATTTTCTTGAAAACGGCTCTAACAATTTTCTTTAAACTAAATATTATTAACTACAAATTCAAAGAGATACAATTTTCTGGTATTTTCATCCACCGTCAGTGCAAGTTCACTAAGTTCATGTAGAGAGTTCACTTCATCGTAAGTTTCTGTTACACTCATATTTGTTTGTTGTATACAGGGTATCCGGAGGTATATGGATAACGACTTTTTCTCGGAAACTAAGATAACTAGAAAAAAAAACTAAAAAAATACGTGTCCCCGTAGTTTTTTGTTAGAAAACCAAATTTAATTTGCAAATTTGTCTTGGTGCTTCGAGAAGCGAGTTACAGGCACCAACTTTATTTTTTCAATTGAGGAGGTGTCGTTTTTATTTAAGAAATAGATTCCTCTATTTTTTGTAAGAAAAATTTACTTGTACGGTTTTTTTCTTTGAGCGATATTTTACAAGTTATGTGAATGAATACAAGATTCCTATGATATTATAACGGTTTTTTGATTGAATAAGAAGAAAAGTACTATTTTATTATAAATTCTAATCCTCATTAATTACAGATCTTGCTCGAACTGGCCTCCCACCATTAGAGATGCATACACATGCTTTTTCCTGCCAATTTGTACCTTATGACCAAAAATAACATCTCTAATGGTGGAGGCCAGTTCGGGCAAGATCTGTAATTAATGAGGAGTAAAATTTATAATAAAAATACTTTTCTTCTTATTCAATTCAAAAAACCGTTATAATATCATTTTGAAATTTCTTATAGGAAATCTTGTATTCATTTCACATACTTGTAAAATATCGCTCAAAGAAAAAAAAAAACCGTTCAAGTAAATTTTTCTTACAAAAAATAGAGGAATCTATTTCTTAAATAAAAACTACAGCTCCCCATTTGAAAAAATGAAATTGGTGCCTGTATCTCGCTTCTCGAAGCACCAAAACAAATTTGCAAATTAAATTTGGTTTTCTAAAAAAAAAAAACTACGGGGACACGTATTTTTTAGTTTTTTTTCTAGCTATTTTAGTTTCCGATAAAAAGTTGTTATCCATAAATTTATAGAAAATATGACCATTAAAACACATACCTTTTCTCATATGTTCATCCAAAGGAACTGCTATATCTATTATATATAGGCGATATTAGCTGCTTCATTCTTGAAGATGAATATGTCACGTCTTCTGTTCACAATTGTCATGTACCAATATATCATAACTCCTCTTCTTCCATCAGTGACTATTTTGGGACGGCATTTATAATCAGAGAGGATCTCTTTTTCTGCTTGCACACCGTATGGAACTGCCAGATTGTGATGCACCATTCGCGCAAAGTTATCTTGCCTGGATAAATACACCGAGCCCGCTAAACACGTGCAATTCGCCCATGATATGCTGTATTGTTTCAGCAGTGATTTCGCACAAATTGCATTTATCGGCGAGAGGTTCCCCTGTCACCAAGGATGTGTTTGTGATACCTCCTTGTCAAGATTACTTGGTCCTGGGGATAATGTCTACCTTTTCAGCCACTAAATGGATTGCTCTCGGCTAGTTTCCTGCAAGCTCAAGGCAGCATAATATCTTCCAAGATATGCTTTTGTACTTCATTCAGTAAAATGGTCTTGTCCTTGAAGGATTATTAATTTCTCCATCAGCCGTCAAATTCAGCGCAGTGTATCTTTCAGTAAGGAGTTTCATCATTTCTGGGTAGGATAGTTAGCCTCTTGAAAATAAACCCAATTGCTCTCGGTAAGTATAACCTGTTCATGGAAGAGTTTATAAAAGAGGTTTCTGAGTTTTGTTATAATATATACAGGGTGTCCCAAGGTATATGGATAACGATTTTTTCTCGGAAACTAAGATAGCTAGAAAAAAACTAAAAAATACGTGTCCCCGTAGTTTTTTTTTTTTAGAAAACCAAATTTAATTTGCAAATTTATTTCGGTGCTTCCAGAAGCGAGATACAGGCACCAACTTCATTTTTTCAAATAGGTAGGTGTAGTTTTTATTTAAGAAATAGATTCCTCTATTTTTGTAAGAAAAATTTACTTCAACGGTTTTTTTTCTGTGAGCGATATTTTACACGTTATGAATGAAAACATGATTCTTATAAGAAATTTCAAAATGATATTATAACGGTTTTTTGATTGAATAAGAAGAAAAGTACTATTTTATTATAAATTTTACTCCTCATTAATTACAGATCTTGCTCGAACTGGCCCCCACCATTAGAGATGCATACACATGCTTTTTGGCTGCCAATTGTACCTTACGACCAAAGAAATACATCTCTAATGGTGGAGGCCAGTTCGAGCAAGATTTTTAATTAATGAGGAGTAAAATTCATAATCAGATAGTACTTTTCTTCTTATTCAATCAAAAAACTGTTATAATATCATAGGAATCATGTTTTCATTCATAACTTGTAAAATATCTCTCAAAGAAAAAAACCATTCAAGTAAATTTCTCTTACAAAAAATAGAGGAATCTATTTCTTAAATAAAAACCACACCTCCTCAATTGAAAAAATAAAGTTGGTGCCTGTAACTCGCTTCTCGAAGCACCAAGACAAATTTGCAAATTAAATTTGGTTTTCTAACCAAAACTACGGGGACACGTATTTTTTTAGTTTTTTTCTAGTTATCTTAGTTTCCGAGAAAAAGTCGTTATCCATATACCTCCGGATACCCTGTATACAACAAACAAATGTGAGTGTAACAGAAACTTACGATGAAGTGAACTCTCTACATGAACTTAGTGAACTTGCACTGACGGTGGATGAAAATACCAGAAAGTTGTATCTCTTTGAATTTGTAGTTAATAATATTTAGTTTAAAGAAAATTGTTAGAGCCGTTTTCAAGAAAATCGCAAAAAACTGAAAAAAAAAACATTCATTCAGTGACGTGGTATTTCCGGTTGAAGAATTTTGGCAGGTTCGCTCAATATATGGTGTGATCGGGAGCCACTTTTTGAAGAGTAGAGCAAGAAGCAAACGTAATTTCAAAAATCTGAAATATTAAAGTTAGGAGGAAGTATATTTCTGGACTATAAGATGAATATGAATTTAATACTTACTATTAGCTGATAAACCTTAATATTTACATAAATTTGATACAATATAGGTTCAAATAGAACGTTAGGCTGGATGAAATAGGTTCCAAAGAGAGGGATCCATAACAGAAAAAGAGAGACAAATTACAGGACCACTCTTTCGGACTAGAGTGGGAGAAACTACTTAAATACAGCGTCGGAAGATATACGAGTCATTTATATATATATATCAGAGTTCACTCGGCAGTCAAAACGTGTCATCAACTTTACTTTTCTAGAGAGGGATCCATAACAGAAAAAGAGAGACAAAAATGACAGGACCACTCTCTCGGACTAGAATGGGAGAAACTGCTTAAATACAGCGACGAGAGATATACGAGTCATATATATATATATATATATATCAGAGTTCACTCGGCAGTCAAAACGTGTCGTCTACTTTACTCTTTACCTCTCTATCATTCTCTGTTATTTTAGTGTAGAGTCCAGGCAGTCAGTGTCACTTTTTCATTATACAGTGTTCAGCCATATCTAGTTTATTAATCTGAACCAAACTATTTTCTCTCCTTCATCATCATACCCATTATACTGTAAAAGGCTGTCAAATTAAATTAAGTGAATAATGGAGAAAATGAACAAGACAAAATATATATATATATAGTGTTGAATTCACCGAACCGTATAAAACAATTAGGAAAGAGTTAATGAAAATGGCGGCTGTTAGGAAATAAAATTAAATATATGTATATAATTGATACAATGGAAATTTGACGTAAAATAAAATATAGAGCAAATCATATAAATTCATTATATAGTAACAGTGATAATAACTCGCCTACAATAAAATTAAGAGATAAATATCAGTTTTTTTGTTGTTTTTTTTGTACACATTTTGTACATTACTGGGTTGGGGATGAGAACTTTATATTTTATGGAAAATAAATTCTGTAGATGAAAATATTGGAACTAGAAATAAAATTAGAAGACGCAGTTCATACTATAAAAATCAATGAAGCTGGGATGGCAAAGTAGATAGGGCCCCAGATGGAGTTCCTATTATAGAGCATTCATCAAGACTTGGTGTTGAAACGGTGGTGACTTACCTATTACAGGCAGTTTTATCATGAATGCTTTTTGATATCGATAATTCCCAAACCTAGAGGGCTGTAACTGTAATCTTATTTTTTTATAAGCAATTAACCTCATTTTATGTAAATATTATTTAACTGGTTAATTAGTAAACTGTATATATTTTTTTTTATCATTCTTATAATTAGATTGGCTTCCAGTCAAAATTATCGAACCATATTTTTACACAAAAAAAAAAAAAAAAAAGAAAAAGAAAAAAAAAAGTCGATTAATCATTCTTATTGTAACCTACTTTTTATTGATTTCTATAAAACGGTTTGATACAACTAAGGCAAAATAATTGCTATCCTAAATCAACAGCTATCAAACTTTATGGCGTAACTTTTAAATATTGTTTGTTTATCTATCTATCTATCTATCTTCATGGCTCTACAACCCTTGGTGGGTCCTGGCCTCCTCAATGAGCTTAATCCAGGTGTCTCTGCTAGTTGCAGCTGCTCTCCAGTTGCGAGTACCCAAGATGCTCCTCGCATCGTTGGTCACACCGTCAAGCCACCTAAGTTTGGGTCTGCCAACCTTTCTTTTCGTACCTATTCCCCCATCCAAAATCCTCCTTGGTATCTCATTTTCCTCCATCCTCGCCACATGGCCAGCCCAGCTCAGCCTGGATAGTCGAATAGTGTGTACGACGTCCGCTTCCCCATACAATTCACATAACTCCTTGTTTTTTCACCTTCTCCATGTATCCCCTTCCCTCACTGCGCCAAAAATGCGCCTGAGTATTTTTCTTTCAAATACAAGGAGTTTCTTTTCATCGTTTTTGGAAATAATCCAAGCTTGGGAAGCGTACATCACTACTGGGCGGATGAGGGTTTTATACAGCCTGATTTTCGTTCTCCTGGAGATCAGGCTGCTCTTCATGTATTTTACCAGGCCAAAATAACATCTGTTCGCAGCCATAATTCTTCTGCTGATCTCCGTCGAAACATTATTAGTGGAGGTGACCTGGGAACCAAGGTAGGTAAATTCTTGTACCCTTTGAAAAGTAAAAGGACCAATCTGAATACTGTTTCCTGGGGGACCATTGCCACTTCCAACATACATATATTTTGTCTTATCCTGATTTAGGACAAGACCCATGGAAGATGCTGCTTTTTTGAATGCAAGGAAGGCATTCTGTAACATAGGGACTGTACGCGCAATAATATCTACGTCGTCCGCGTAGGCCAGTATTTGGACGGATTTATTATATATGGTCCCTGAGGTCTGAATACCGGAATCCCTGATTACTTTCTCTAGGGCCAGGTTGAATAAGAGACAGGCGAGAGCGTCACCTTGCCTTAGCCCTTTACTTGTACTTAAGATAGACTCCATGATTCAGGGCTCTCTTGAGGACGAGTCTACAATTCAGGATTCCCAAAATAACATACGATTGCAGTTATAGTTGTTTTTTGTTTTTTTCTGTTGAATCATTTATCATGCAAAATCGCAGCAAAGTTTACTTTTAAATATTGTTTGTTTATAGAGAATAAATATTTTTGATGATTTTAAGACATTAAGAAAAATTTTTTTTTTTTTTAAAAAAACTTCATTTAATTTTTTATAATGAATAAAGAAAACAAAAAGAATGAATTCAGAAAAATAAAAACATTTTAATAATTCTTATAGTTTGATGAGTGGAATGAGCCTGCCAGATAGTTGCATAAAAAAAATAATCACTTTCTGGATTAATTGAATATGTGGAAGGGTCCGCCCGGAGTGCTGGATAACATATGGTATTTTATTCGTCGTGGCATGCATGTTCCTTTTATTCCTGACAGAATTCGGATTTTTATCCATTGTCAGAGAAAATTCACCAAATTCACTTCAGAGAGAGTTCACTCGACGCAATGTTTTTGCTTCAGTCACACTTGTTGGTTGGTTGGTTGTATATATGTGCGGGAGAATATAAGGTCCATACTTTATAAGATCCATAAATTATGATTAGACATTAGAAAATAGTGTATAATAAGTGGCTTGTTTTGAAGTATGATTTATAAGTAAATTTTAATATTGGTATTAAGTATGCTCAATATTTTATCATGTCATTTTTATTACCGGGGGGGGAGGATAAGAAATTTCAGGAGTGTACCTTTATTAATAAGAATAGATAAAATTTGAAGAAAGACCAATCCAATGTTTGAGGATAAACTAAAGCTTGTAAAAATAATAAATACATATGTAATCCAAGCAAGGTTAATACAAGAAAATATGTAGGTAAATTGATACATATGTAAGAAAGTTTGGCAGCAGATGGCAAAATACGAGATTATAATGGAATTGATGTGAATATAAATTAGGTATGATTAATTAAACGAGATATGAAGACACTGTTATAATGTAGCTATAAGTTTACACAAACTGCACTGGACTTGTAATGATTTTATAGAATAAAAGATGGGAGTAGAGATATGTCACGATGCGATGTATGGTTGAATCTGATAGATAGATATCGTTAGGTAGATTGTCACTGGCTTATATACAGGTTCTCCCACTCTAGCCTGCTTAAGTCAGAGAATACCAAAGAGAGCCTGTTTCTTTTACCATAACAAGATGATAAAATAAATAATAGTGAAAATCAAATGTATTCGTTTTTAATTTATCATGCTTATTTTTAAATGATATTAATTTATGTTTTAACACTGAGCACACCAATCATAATTTATAATAATTCCATTTTGTCATTAAACACAAACGTACAGTAACATAACTTTATAACCTCCCGCATATACGTACAATCAACAAACCACATGTATGGGGGGGAGCCACGGCCTCCACTTTGAAATATGATAATAGATGACTTCATATTATATAGAATGGAAACTTGATTTATCCAACGGTAAGATGCCGGAAATGATGTGATAATGAAATGATGTATACTCGGCCTGGAGAAAAATGGTAATTTTATTTCAAATTATCACGGATAAATTAAAAGTTAAGGTTTCTGACAAACTATTTTGTCTGTTTTAACTTATATGACTTTGTATGCTGGTTCCCCTATATAGCAGAAAGATCCAAAAGCTTAGTACCACAGGGCGATGAAATGATTCATGCCAAGAAATGTATTCATCTTAGAATTGGGAAACATAGAAAAATTTATGTTTGGACGGCCAGGAAACAAGCTTTGTAACAAGAAAGAAGTAGAACTGGACACTTAATAACAGGAGCAGATAAGTGAGCAAAAAAGTGTTATAGTGTGGACCCCAAGAAATAGGAAAACTAGCAAGCAAGCAACCGGTCACTGATTAGGGCTAAGAAGTGAACCGGATTTGTGGAGGAGTGATATGACTGACAGTAGTAGCCAGGGACACGATGGAATGTTAAGAGGATCACACCGGTATTCTGTGACATTTAGGCAAGTGGAACAAAATAAATATGACCACTTTTTAAAAAAAAAAAAAAAAAAATTGTTCATATTTCTTTATGTACACTGATATACGGCCTAAATAGGCCATGTACCTACATGAAAATTATAAGCCGGAATACGGCTACAATGAAAAAAAGAAAATATAATCGTAGACAAAATAAAACAATAAATTATAATACATAGAGTTGATTGCAAAATGAATTAAGTAAAATTAAAGATAAAAAAAAAAATGAAATAAGAAAAACAATTAAATTTAAATTGTAGTCATTAAAGTTAAAAATGAAACTTGAGGAAAGAATTAATACAGAAAATAATGTCTGTAATAGACGTATAGATGATAATTTAAATAACATTTTCATTGAGAATATTTATTACATTGTTTTGAAAGTAACTCTTACAAATACAAAGATATATCTAAATATTTCAATAAATTATTATTTGAATAATAATTAGCTGAATAAAAAGCATTATTAGCTGAATGAAAACTTGTTATTTTATATCGAGGTTGTTTTTGTACGGCAATGGCCAGAGGAGGTTTTAAAGAAAAAAAAAATCTTTGTTGCTCTACGTTTCGGGTACCATTGGTGCCCTTCTTCAGGACCCCTTTAGAGTAGGAGAGAAGTGCACGTTGGGAACGTTGAGATTGTTATTATATGTAATGTAATGGTGAGATTTTGTAGTTTGTAGTAAGTAGCACGAGCGATTTTGTATGAAGGGCTTGTTAAGATGTAGTTTAAAAGAGAAGAAGTGTATAGCAATAATAAAGAAGTCACACTGTTTTTCAAAAGATATATTCTCTAAGAGAAAATTAAGTTAACAACAATATGCTTATAAATTAATTGGAATAAACTCTTAAAACTTGAGATGGCTCTGATGTTTTCACTTTGGTAGCTAGAACGAGTCTGTCTTAAAATATCTCTTCTCTTTGTCCGTTTAGTGCCTCCCTTGTGAGGAGAAGGGGATAGAACAAAGCCATAAAGGTTCTTGGACATTCCTAGTAACTGTACTTGTATTACCTGGCTGGTCCTTTTGCAACATATTTTGATAATTTAGATTTATTTAAAATTTAATATTATTTCAAGTTTCTTGCATCTATCACATTATCCCCCCTCCCGGAGAAATTTTTCGGCACGAAAAATTTGGGAGGTAATCTAGAGTTGTAGAGGCTTGAAGGTTATCCTCTGGTATGGCGAAAGGCGTGTGTGTAACCTCTGTAAGGTAGTCGTGTGTGTGTAAGTAGACTACAGGCATCTTCTTCTGGAGCAAACGCTGCTTGAATGTGTGAGCGTTGCTCTGGTGATGGATCGTCTCCTTCTCGAGCGAACGCTGCTTGAATGGGTGAGCGTTACGCTGGTGGTAGGTTGATTGGCAAACACTGCTTGGCGAGTGTTGCTGATGGAGATGTAACTGGCAATGGGTAGACAAGGTGATCAGTGTAGACAAGTCGGTACTGTAGGTGTGTATATACTTTCTTGAATTAACTCTATATGGACAAAAAAAAAACTCTTAAGTATTTCAAAAATAATTAATAAATAAATAAACAAAATACACAAATAACAAAAATATATATTTAATAAGCGTGCGGGATGCGGAAGGATTATAGGATCATGAGAAATCCGAAGTTTAGTGTCAATTCCTTTGGTAAAATCTTGTGTATCTGAAAATGATAGTATTCAACAGAGTATTAAATTACAAATAATGAATGATCATTTTAAATATTTACAAGTAACATGCAATTTTCATGCAATTAAATTTATACGCATGCAATAACATTCATGCACATGCAATCGTGCAGACGACGAATATTCTTGGATCTGTAAAAGAGAGGTTAAACAAATTTAAATTTCAACAAATATTAGTGTAAACATTATTAAAGCTAAGAAGTAAAGATGAATATATATCTTGAGGGGTATGTGCAAGTATTTCGGCCGTTTCTATAGCTATGAGTTCTTTCAACTGTTTTGCGTTTTCTAGAAGAGTTGAATATAACCTTGAACAATACAAGAAAACAATTAAGTACTATAAAAAAAATATAACATTAAAATACAAATGACAGACAAGTACAAGAATAATACATATTATTTAATTTCCTTTTAAGGCGAACTGAAAAAATAAATTAATTAGTTTAATACAATAAAAAACATCAATATTAATATGTAAACATATTAAACAAATTCACGTAGTCATCTTGATTTCTGCAACATAAAATAATTTACAATTATTATTTAAAATATACAATGCAATAATTACAAATATTAAAGGCGGAATGATTTTATAATTCGTGGTAGGAGAGTTTTCAGTGCTGAAACAAAAATAATATGTCGATTATTCCAACAACTAAAGTAAAAAAAAATATATCAATACACTTTAGACATTTTGTTCTTAAGACAAAATTCTTACATATAACATTTACATGTGGAGTAGTATGTAAAGTTAAGAAGTGTGATAGATTGAGAATTATTTCAAGAGATTATTTCAAGTGTTGTGTATTGTGTGCGCGAGGTGGCACAGAAATTTTGTGGCTAGTTACTAGGGATTTTAGTGAACTTAGCGATTAGTACTAAATTAGTGCATTTGAGTACTAGTTGAAAATGGAATGTTGAATTTATTGAGTGTTAGTGTACGTGTGCGCAAATTAATAATTGCCCTGTTTAATGTAAGGACATCTCTACCTAGTATTAATTGGAAATTGCCTTTTAATTGCGAAACTATGAATTCGCCAGGAAAATTGGAATTTTCGACATTGTCCGCATGCAAATGAAGGGACGTGATGCCATAATTAGGTATTACTTGGTTAGTCAGAGATTTTAAAATAATGTTGGAATGCTGAAGGTTCTTATTTCGACCAAAACTGGAATCCACTAGGCTGTGACTAGCTCCAAGCACTAGCTGTGACAAGGGCACGAATAAATTTTTTGCCAATTCTTAAATTTACTAACAAATTATTAGAATTGGTGAAAGCAGATATGAGAGCCAAGGTCATAACATCAGCCGTTCGTGAGAGCGGCTGTGGGCTTAACCGTTTTTTGGCTGTATCTGGAAACATGTTCGAGCCGTATGTCCAAATTTAGAACAAAATTGGCAAGTGGGCCTATTTTGGAGGTTATTGCTACCATTATTATTATTATGACTATACTGGGGTCTATCTGAATAAGGGTTAAATCGCGAATTGTTTGAATTAATTCGAGGACTATGATTATTACTATAATATTGATTATTATTATTATTATAGCGATTATTACTATTTGCTCTGTGATTAAGGTTTTGAGGAATATTAAATTTCTTAGGCATTTTGCCAAAGTTAGTACGAGGTTTTGGTCTGAATTTGTTGGTGCAGTCCACGTCAAAATGTGGACCGGAACAATGGCGACAAGGTCTGTTCTTTATTACATTAAAAACTCTACAAGTGGTAGTTGGTTTTAATTGTGGCTTTTGACTTTTATTACGATGTGGGCATTCTCTGTGGAAATGCATTTGTCCACAGTAACGACAAGGAGATGGGGGTGTACGAGAATTGGAAGTTTTCGCAGTAACAGCGAAAACTGTGGGGTTTGATTCAGAAGCCTGAACTTCTTTTAGGGCATTGGCATAGGAAAGTGCTTCATCTAATTTTTGAGGAAGCTTCGTTCGCACCTCATTACGAAGCGGTTGAGGAAGTGACTTCAAGAATGCATCAGTGGCCAGTTTATCTAAAATTGTTTGTAAGGCCTCGAGTGGGTTAGCTTGAGCTTTTAAATGAATGGCGGATTGGATATGTCTAATCCTATCCGCGAAAGTTTCAGGAGACTCAGTGGGCAAGGACTGAATATTAGTCATCTGTTGTAAGAGGACTAGGGGTGTTTTCTCCTTACGAAATCGGGCTAGAAGTCGCTCAGAAATTAGAGGATACGTTATATTTGTACCCTGGCGTTGTAATTCGGCTCTGGGTGTCGTAAAATATTTTTGCAGAACCTGAGAGCCTTAGTGCTAATATTTCTAATTTCGCTGCGTCGTCCCAGCCAGAAAGACTAGCACAATGGCTAATTTGGTCTAGGAAATCTGAAACTTTGGCTGAATTTTCGCCATCGAAAGTGGGTAAACTGTTTATCAATTGCAAATTTCTTAAAGAACTAGCTGGTTGATTGCTGGGGGTGGGAGGATTTGCTAATTGTTGCTGAGCAAGCAAATATTCTACAGCAGCGTCGATTTTCATGTTTTGTCCGTTAATTTTATACATTTTGGAAATACAAAATTCACAAGGGATGGTTTGTGCAAACACAAAAATTTAAAAAATGAAATTCAATAGAAAATTCAAATATGGGAAATATTTAAGATATTTCCGCTGAGAAAATAATTTAAAAATTAATAAAATTATCTGATGGATAATTTGTTTAATTATGAAGTTGAAATTTTTACGTACTTGTGAATCTGTGGATTCTGGTTGAAAATATCCCAAACAGCTGGCACCAATGTAATGTATTGGTGTGATGTGTGTAGGTAGTTTGTGGCTTAAGCGGTTTTGTATGAAGGGGCTTGTAAATATGTAGCTTAAAAGAGAATGAAGTGCTAGCAATAATAAGGAAGTCACTGTTTTTTAAAAGATATATTCTCTAAGAGAAATTAAGTTAACAACAATATGCTTTTAAATTAATTGGAATAAACTCTTAAAACTTGATACTGGCACTGATGTTTTCAACTTGGTAGCTAGAACGAGTCTGTCTTGAAAATTAATCTTCTCTTTGTCCGTTCAGTGCCTCCCTTGTGAGGAGAAGGGGTTAGAACAAAGCCATAAAGGTTCTTGGACATTCCTAGTAACTGTACTGTATTACCTGGCTGGTCCTTTTTGCAACATATTTTGATAATTTAGATTTATTTAAAATTTAATATTATTTCAAGTTTCTTGCATCCATCACAATATCTTTTATAAAAGTTTACGAAAAATAGGCTATTGATTCAATGGTATCTACTATTGCGAACAAGGAAAGTAAATGGCACGTAGGATGTTGGGACAATCAATATCATTCTCAATACATATAAAAGTAATATCATTAATAATTTAAGTCTATTCTCAATGGTGAAGTGAGATTGTATTCAAGTCCTAAAATTTGACGATGAACTGCTGCTGTTTTTATATTGAAAGCAAATAAATTAAAAAATTTATTTTATTTATTTGCTATTAGATTAATATTTTTCTTGATTATATAGAGCTCAAATTGTACATGCATACTTTAGAACTGAAATAAACAATATAACAGTTTGATGCAATCAATATTTGTGAAGTGTCTTTTCATAATTGTATGAGAGATTTGTTTCAAAATATACTCCCAAAATCTCTAACTATGATCAGATAGATAGATAGATAAAAAGCTTTATTACAAATTTACAAATATTTACAATAATAATTAATACAAGTTCCAATGTACATTAACATTATAACCTTCCTACAATGTTTGTATAGTGATTTTTAGGATAAGGCGAGGCACAATATGCGGGAAAAAGGGGAAAAAACCTGCAGGTTTAGGAAAAATATTATGAGAGGACGTGTTTCAGTCTTTTATGCCTGTAATGTATGGAGGGATCGTAGGAGGCTATTTCGCGGCAGATTGGATTAAGATGACAGTCTAGAGTGGAGAGGAGTTTCAGGAGACGATTTTGGATGAAGGAATAAACTGGGGTTACTGAAGATTTTACGTGAAGTAGGGTCGCTTTTGGTGTGTCGTGGTGAGTCAGTCGCAATTCTTAGGAATTTGTTCTAGGTTATCGGAAGTTTTTTGATGTTTCTGTTACTAGTCAGGCTCCAGGCGGAGGGAGCTTAAAGTAACATCGGTCTGATGACTATTTTGTACAGTAAGAGTTTGTTTTGTGTGGTCATTGTGCCAGTAACGGGAAGAGTAGTCTTAAAGTCATTTTTCCAGAATTCACTTTGTCTTGTACGTGGGTCGTGAAGTTCAATTTGTTGTCCAGAGTTATTCCCCGGTACTTGACGTTGTTAGTCCAGGGGATCAAAGTATTAAAGTGTTTAATTTGTCTGTTGATTATAGGTCTACGTTTGGTAAACAGTATGGCGTTTGTTTTGTCGTGATTTATTTTCATTTTCCATTTAGTACAGTATTTTGTCAGTTTGTGTATTGCAGATGTAAGTCTGTTAGTGATAGTATCAATTCTCCATGATGTAAAGCAACATCATCAGCGTATAGGGCTAGGTTGATATGAGGAGGTTTGGGTAGAGAATTAATGTAAGTGATGAAGAGGACGGGACCCAGGATAGAACCTTTTGAGGAACACCTGCCTTACTATGATCACGCGAGGTAATCTAATATTAGCAATATGATAATTTTTTTTCCCTTTCGGCGCATCAACTTCTTTATTAAATTAGATAATTCAAAGAAATTTTAACTCAAGAGAAAGTAATTATCGAACATTTGTCAATATTTGGTTATCATACCATTAATTTTGCACCTCAAAATAATAGAGAAATTATTTTGAAGGTTAATTGCAAACTGGATATTATTAATTGTCGAAAATATGTTCCAGCTCCATTACAATTTTTTAAAAACATTGTTTATGAACAAACTGAAATGGAAAATTCGCAGATGTGATTCTATATATAAAAAAAATCTGGTGTGAAACACTCACACAACTTTCTCTTACTCCAGTTCTCAAAATTAAATTGACAAATTTTATAGTTTGTGTACCAAATTTAACGAAATTCGTCGAAAAGGAAAAAAAAAACTTCAGTAAAAGCGCACTTCCGGTTTACTGATTTTCTTCACACCCGGAATTTTGGCCAACTATTTATTTCTAATTAATTTCATTTGGATGATAGAGTTGTATAATCAAGTATGATACCACTTTAGAGGAAAGCTGTAACCCTACCCCTCTCCAAAAAGTGCCCTTAAATGAATTTCCCAGAGAAATGTTTTATATAAAGTTGTAGATCTTTGAATGTTTAGTTTATATGTGTAGTTTCAAGAAAATCGTCGGGGCCATTTTTGAGAAAATCGCGAAAAAGTGAAAAAATCATATTTAGTAAAGTGTTAAAACAAAAGCACTTCCGGTTTTCCGATTTTTCTCAAACTCGGAATTTCAACAACATATTTAATTCTAATTAACATTATTTAAATGACCGAATTGTGTAATAACCTGAAATAGCACTTTAGAGGGTAACCTAACCCCACCCCTCCCCCAGAAGGGCCCTTAAATCAATTTTCCCAGAGAAATGTTTCAAATAAAAGTTGTAGCTCCTTGTATATGTAGTTGATGTATCAAGTTTAAAGAAAATCCTTGGAGCCATTTTTGAGGAAAACGCAAAAAAGTAAAAAAGTCAACTAGTAAAGTGGTACTTCCGGTTGAGGAATTTTGACAGATAACGCACAGTCAGATCTCATGTTGATACCTAAACGGAATATTAAGTTTCAGTTTTCTACGGTTTTTCGCTTTTGAGTTATGCTGTTCACATACACACACACACACAGACCATTTGCTAAAAACCACTTTTTTGGACTCAGGGGACCTCAAAACGGATATTTCCGGTGAAAACTCGATATCGAAAATTTGACACGATTACAATACTTCCTCTTACTAGGAGTAAGAGAAAGTAATAATATTGCTGTAAATAATCAAAGTTTAATTCATTTAGGTTTAATGTTATATAATATCAACTTGTTCCAATTAAAATAAATGTTTTTGTATTAAAAAACAAAAAACTGAAGTAACCTCTTGTGTCAAGGATGATTTTGTGTAGATAAAAGTTTAGATTATATACTAACTAGATTAGATATTATACTAAGCACCAATGCACTCAGAATATGAAACTATAATTCTAAACTGTTCATCATTCAATTATTGATCTTTAACAGATTTACGTTTTTCAGGCACATCATTATGTTAAACAAATTTTTATTTTTTAAATATATTCAAATTTTTAGAGGGAATCGCTCTAAGTGGTTAGCGTTACTGGTCTCCCACGCGGAGTTGCCGGTTTCAAGTCCAGCTGTGCTGCCCTTAGATTTTCCTAGGTGCCTCAACAGCTTACTGTCCGGTGATGTGGTGAATGAGGGGAATCTTGTTGTGAGAGAACCTTGTCCGGATGCTGATGCATTGAAAAAGCTCCGGGCGCCAATGACAATAAACCGAAAAATCTTTCACAAAGGCAAAAAGACATCAGAATAGAAAGGAGCCTTGACTTTTTGGGAGCAACTGAAAACGATCCCAATTTTTTGGAACGTGTTATTACAGGAGACGAGTCTGGGGTGTTTGAGTATGACCCAGAAACTAAGCTTCAGAGCATGCAGTGGCACACTTCAACCTCTCCAAGGACAAAAAAAGCAAGAATGAGCAAGTCAAAAATCAAATGCATGCTGATTTGCTTTTTTGATAGCCAAGGAATCGTTTACAAAGAATTTGTGCCTCAATGCCAACTGGTAAACCAACATTTTTACCGAGAAGTTCTTGAGAGACTTCGAAAAAGAGTCATGCGTGTGAGACCAAACATCAAAAACAAGTGGGTGTTACATCACGACAATGCTCCGTGTCACAACCGCGATTTCTATTAATGAGTATTTGGCCAGTAATAACATTCCTGTGGCTCCTCAGCCTCCTTATTCACCCGACTTGAGTCCATGTGACTTTTTTTTTGTTCCCCAAATTGAAAAATCACCTCAAGGGACGTCATTTTGGAACATTGGAGAATATTCAAACAGCCGTAACCGACCAACTGAAGTCTATTTCAGTATCTGAGTTCCAGCACTGCTATGACGAATGGAAGAATCGTCTTCAGCGTTGTGTGGCTTCCCAAGGTAGTTACTTTGAAGGGGACAATGTTGAATTGTAATTTCATTTGAATAAAAAAAAGATAAAAAATCAGTCTCATTACTTAATTTACACACCTCGTATAAAATAAAATCTCACCACCACTGTCTACGTAAACATTGTAAGGTTGCAATTTTTTTATGGAAAATTTCTTGTGCGCCCTTAGAAACTGCCCTTGGCATTCAACCACACTGATCATCGACTAGTCTTATCATTTACCAGTCACCACGACGCTCATTCATTATTTCCAACATCCCTATCATAAGAGAATCACACCAATAAATATACTCATTCCAATAAATACATTCATTCCCAAAATAAACACCATTTACAGACCTAGTACTATTTATTGGGAATATTCTATATTCTTCGCACCGAGTTGCCCTTTTATACCTAGATAAAAAACAATATGTATAATATTATTGTCAAATAAATAAATATATATATACAATACTAAATTAAAACAATATAATATATATAGGTTACATAATATATTGAATATTTATATTCTTAACTCCAAACCAGAACTTAAATGTAACCTCGTATTAGTGTTATACACCGATTTTTTTTTTTTTTTTTTATTTATTTAAACTGAATGCTAATTTCAAACATAAAACCCCTAGCTATATAACTCACCGTCAGAATGTTTGTTTTTGCTTGGATGTTAAAACCAAACACAAAAAAAAAAAACCTATATGAAGTTTATCAATTCCAATGTGACGTAATTACGCCTCTTCGTAAATTCCATTGAATTTAAAACCTGTCCATCTGGTATGTACCGTTGTGCTGTTTATACTACTTCTTTTCTTTTTTCCATTTATTTAAATCTCGACATTCTTTTTCTTTAAATTATTCAGTGTATTTTTTTTTGTACATTACCTATAATAATAGGGCTGCTCAGCTTTTCACTATTTTCCTTCCTAGAAATTGTATTAGTTTTAGTTATTTTTGTAAATAATTGTGTTTTATTATTTATATCATATATATTTATGAAGTTTAATTTAGTTTATAATTTAAACAATATTTCAATTTAATCTAATAGCTGAGATCATACATATTTTTAATTAAAATCCATGGATTGACTCGCTTCAAATTGCGCTATGATTTAAGAAAAGCACGGGTTGAGAATATGCAATCTTCTTCATACCAGTCCAATCTAATGATTTATTGCACAATAATTTAAATGATTCATTTTAAAAGTTATTAATATATATATCTCTCTCTCTCTCGCACACTATGAAGCAATTGACGAAGAAAAACAATAAAAAATTAAAAGAATGTGTTTTAATGGTCATATTTTCTATAAATTTATGGATAACGACTTTTTCTCGGAAACTAAGATAGCTAGAAAAAACTAAAAAATACGTGTCCCCGTAGTTTTTTGTCAGAAAACCAAATTTAATTTACAAATTAGTTTTGGTGCTTCCAGAAGCGAGATACAGGTACCAACTACATTTTTTCAAATAGGGAGGTGTGGTTTTTTATTTAAGAAATAGATTCCTCTATTTTTTTGTAAGAAAAATTTACTTTAACGGTTTTTTTTCTGTGAATGATATTTTACAAGTTATGAAAACATGATTCTTGTAAGAAATTTCAAAATGATATTGTAACAGTTTTTTGATTGAATAAGAAGAAAAGTACTATTTTATTATAAATTTTACTCCTCATTAATTACAGATCTTGCTCGAACTGGCCCCCACCATTAGAGATGTATTTCTTTGTTCTTAAGGTACAATTGGCAGGAAAAAGCATGTGTATGCATCTCTAATGGTGGAGGCCAGTTCGAGCAAGATCTGTAATTAATGAGGAGTAAAATTTATAATAAAATAGTTACTTTTCTTCTTATTCATTCAAAAAACCGTTATATCATTTTGAAATTTCCTATAGGAATCGTGTTTTCATTCATAACTTGTAAAATATCGCTCAAAGAAAAAAACCGTTCAAGTAAATTTTTCTAACAAAAAATAGAGGAATTTATTTCTTAAATAAAAACCACACCTCCCCATTTGAAAAAATGAAGTTGATACCTGTATCTCGCTTCTGGAAGCTCCAAAACAAATTCGCAAATTAAATTTTGATTTCTGACAAAAAACTACGGGGACACGTATTTTTTAGTTTTTTCTAGCTATCTTAGTTTCCGAGAAGAAATCGTTATCCATAAACCTTGGGACACCCTGTATATATTATAACAAAACTCAGAAACCTCTTTTATAAACTCTTCCATGATCAGGTTATACTTACCGAGAGCAATTGGGTTTATTTTCAAGAGGCTAACTATCCGACCCAGAAATGATGAAACTTCTTACTGAATGATACACTGCGCTGAATTTGACGGCTGATAGAGAAATTAATAACCCTTCAAGGACAAGACCATTTAACTGAATGAAGTACATAAGCATATATTGGAAGATATTATGCTGCCTTGAGCTTACAGGAAACTAGCCGAGAACAATCAATTTAGTGGCTGAAAAGGGAGACATTATCCCCAGGACTAAGTAATCTTGACAAGAAAGTATCACAAACACATCCTTGGTGACAGGAGAACCTCTCGCCGATAAATGCAATTTGTGCGAAATCACTGCTGAAACAATACAACATATCACGGGCGAATTGCACGTGTTTAGCGGGCTCGGTGTATTTATCCAGGCAAGATAACTTTGCGCGAATGGTGCATCAGAATCTGGCAGTTCCATACGGTGTGCAAGCAAAAAAGAGATCCTCTCTGATTATAAATACCGTCCCAAAATGGTCACTGATTGAAGAAGATGAGTTATGATATATTGGTACCAGACAATTGTGAACAGAAGACGTGACATATTCATCTTCAAGAATGAAGCAGCTAATATCGCCTATATAATAAATATAGGAGTTCCTTTGGATGAACATATGAGAAAAGGTATTGCGGAAAAAATTCGTAAATAGCAGGAATTTAGCCTTTAGAAATTAAAAACCATGTATAGGCTAGAATATTTTAGGATAATCCCGTTCATTATTTCTGAAAAACAGACTAATGCCTAAAACTATAGTGAAAAACATAGAAATACTTGGACGGTGTGGTCAAATCCTGGAAAGGTGCGCAGAAAGCTGTAGGTACATTTAGATACTTGTTGTGGTTGGTTCCATAGAGCTGGAAAGCATCAGAAATATTTTCCGTGATAACCTGCTTCTTTTAGTAGTCATCGACCACTTTCGGGCTTTTGCCCATCATCAGGATGTTTTTTGTCAATCAGTGTGATAACATAGGCTTGCATAGAGCAAATTTAGTTGATACACTGGTCTTAAAAATGTTTTTGTTAGGACCTAACTAGGTTAAGAGAGGTGTTGGTACCTAAGTGAGAAAACACATGTTTCGGTCTTTAAAAGGGCATATTGTTCCCTCAAAAAATTGAAACATCCAACAAGTGGAGATGTGTAACTTAAACTTAGTTTTTTGAAGATTTACTAAATAATTAATTACCCATGTAGTAAGTGTAATGCAGTATGGGTATAATATGGGTATTTATAAATAGCATAATATGCGGTAATTAATCATTAAGTAAATCTCCTTCAAAAACAGTAATTTAAGTAGTAAATCTCGACTTACATCTCTGTTGGATGTTTCCATTTTTAAAGGGAACAACATTCCCGTTTAAAGACCGAAACGTGTGTTTTCCCACTCAGGTACCAATACCCCTCTCTTAACCTAGTTAAGTCCCAACGAAACATTTTTAAAACTAGTGTATCAACTAAATTTGCTCTATGTGCAACTCTATGTTATCACACTGTTTGACAAAACACATCCTGATGATGAGCGAACGCCCGAAACCGGTCGAGATGAAGCAGGTTATCACGGAAAATATCTGTGACATTTAGACACTGTGCGAATTGTAAGAAACTACTTCCAAATTTGAGAAGTTTGGAGCAAAGGGTTCGTTACTTGACTCTCCCCCTCCATTGTGTTAACCTGCCAACCCATTTAAACATGGAATACAATTTAGATGATAATAACAATAATAATATAATAAAAATAGCGTCACACGCATGGTTGAGGAGGGGTGATCTCTTTCCCGAGACCGAAGGATTCCTTGTTGCTTTCCAGGACCAAGTTATCGGCACCAGGAACTACAGAAAATTTATTATAAAGGATCCGGAAGTGAAGGATGACAGTGCAGACGTTGCCTTGATAAACCGGAGACCATTCAGCATGTATTGGCTGCTTGTAGAGTTCATTGGCACAGACTGAGTATATGCAGCGCCACAATCAGGTCATTGGTGTTAAAGTTGGATTGCTGGAAGAGAGTGTCTTTTGATCTCGATATTGCTATTCCCGGAGATCACAAGATTCAGGATCCTCTGAGCGAAAAGGTGCGCAAGTACCAGGACTTAAAAGAAAAGATTACCAATATATGGAAATTGGAAAAAGTTTGTTGTTCCTATAGTTCTCTCAGTAACTGAGATAATTCCGCAAGCTCTACATGATAGCATTAAGACCTTAGGGCTAAGGCAAGAGACTTATATCCAGATACAGAAGTCTGTCACTTTAAGCGCTTGCAAGTTGGTGAGGAAGTTTTTAGGTTGAACAGGTGAGAGTGCTTGGTTTGAACCCGTACCTCATCTTAAATACCAGCGGAAAAAGCTGAGAATAATAATATAACAAACATTTCTGTATCATTTGTTAAACAAAAAAAAAGAAACAGCGATGTAGCATAATGTAATTTGGTAAACAATGTAATATGCTTTATTGTAATATACTTAATTAATACGAGTTAATATTGTTTTCATCAAATTATTGTTGCTATAGTTTATTTTTAGTTGAACATTATGTAAATAAACAAGTTTGAATATAAATATACATGTAATTTTGCTCAGAGTTTCCTGTAAATATAGTACATTATTTATTTATTAATTTATTTATTTTTAGTTAAAACATTTTGACTGGTGTTATTATAAGTACAGTACACAATTATATGAAATTAAAAAAAAAAAAATCAAATAATACGGCAATCAGGTCAAAACAAATTGATTAGTGAACTTAACTATAGTAACCGCACTGAGAAATGTATAATCAATTTAATAGGACACCCAAAATTATGGTGACAAAACAAGCCACATTTTGTCCAATAATGGATGATGATAAATGCATTTTAGTTAAAACAAAAGGAACCGAAGACAATGTAAACTCGGTCGCCATTTTAGAGATGGAACTTTATTGTGTATACATACATGCATTGCCTGGAAATATCCAGGTTTGTTGGCTGGAATTGTCGGTGTACGTATTATCATATACACATTCATAATGTGATTTCCATTACGTTTCTTCTCATTTTCATTAATTTTGTTTTTTCTTTTTCAAAATAATTTCGGCTTTTCAGTTTTACTTTCTCTTACTCCTAGTAAGAGAAAGTATTTGATTGTGTAAAAAATTTACGAACTTGAATTTCCACCGATATTACATGTTTTGAGGTCCTCTGAATACTAAAAAAATTTTTTTATTTTTATTTTTATTTTTTGGCGATTTTCTTGAAAACAGGTTCAAAAATGTTCTTTTTTTTTAATCTTGGTATATCAACTACAAAAAACAGCTCAACGTTTAATTAATAAAACATTTTTCATGGCAAAATTTATTTAAAAATCATGAGGGTAGTTTTGGGGAGGGTGTTAAGTTAGGCTTTCCTCTAAATTGTAATTCTTAGTATAATAAAAATTAAATATGCAGCCAAAATTCAGCATTTAGTAAACTTTTTGTAGAAAGTGTGGAAGTAGAAATTTACTGAACTTTTTGTTTTTTTTTTTCATTTCCATAATTTTCTCGATATAAATTTCTTAATAACATTTTTTGGTACTTGGAAACCTAACTACACGTAGATCTTTTTTTAGTATAAATTCCAAATTTGAAGAAAAACTGTTAATAAGAACTTAAATTGCAGTGAGAGAAAGTCGTGTGATAATTTTGCACCGTTTTTGTTTTGTTTCTTAAATTTTATGGTTGGGAGATATGTCATGCCTCATGTGACTTAATGAGTGACGTAGTTGTGGGTGATGCAAATTTTTAATTTAACAATTCATCCTATAACAATTATGAACAGAAATAACTAAAAAAAAAAAAAAAACGACCTTCATTTCCTCGATTTACTTGGAATAACAACGATATTTAACTTGGATAAATAATATGGATATTTTCTTTATTTATGACCTTGTTTGTTTTGCATATATTATTATTATTATTATTTTAAATACAGTTATTTGAATTATTTATATAATTTGTTTTTTATTTTTCTTTATTTATAATATTATCTTATAAACAACACAGTAACTGTTGTGTAGGTTGGAAAAATTACCGTTAATATTTTAATTGAATTCACTTGTGTAGTCACTTTAGGATACCATTACATAAATATATATTACTAGTAATAGTATGTGTCGTCTAGGCACGCTCTGATTTTAGAACAATAGGAAGAACAACGGTCTTGAAACAAATTAATGATTAAGATAAAGCAACGTTAGTTTTTCCATATAGCTTCAACATATTCAAGTATTACCAGTCTTGTTTGAATTGTGTATTTACAGTATGTACAGGATTTGATTTTACCACCTATATAATATCCAAATACGAGCATTGATAAAATTATTGATAACTTATTGAATAATTGATAGATTATGGAAAAATACTGTAACGTTTTTCCCTGTAAACTAGTTATTACAACTAGTTTTAAGTGGGTTCGTTTAGATAAAATACTCTGAACTTCAATAAGAAAAACACCAATTTATTGTTTTACACAATAAATTATAAATACAACACTTAATAATAATTAATTCACAATTTAAACCACAAAAGTTCACTTTGTTCACTTTTTATACACTTGTTCACAAACGTACACTTCGTTAGTAACAAGAAACTCTGTAAACTCTCTGGGGTCCCACTATTTATACCGGTGGAGAAGGGTCTAGAAGGTTATAGATTGTTCTAGAAAGGGCTAGAGCGCACTTCCAGCGCTTTCTAGCGGCTACTAGGAGAACTTGAGGTACCTGCTTTCTCTCCTAGATGGCACCAGTGTCTGCGTTACAGTATTGATAGAATTCCAAAAATCTGAAGATAATAGGTACATTTCTTGAAAACTACACTACTATTTTGTTTAACCATAAATGCTTTCAGCACAGATAAAATCGTAACACCTTTATTTCAAACATTTTTCTGAAAAAATTGCTTTTGAAAAGTTGTGTGGCATTTAAACAGAAGAGAAGAAGATGAATGTGCGGTCTGATGGAGGTCAGTACTGAAAGTAAACGGCCCCAGAGAAAAAGATTCAGAATGGGTTATCTTGAATATATTGAGCGCCTAGTTGTAAAAAAAGATGTGACAATCGATGGAGTTCATGAAAAGAATGGCATAGGATAGAGATCATTGGAATGGATGGTTAGAGTCATGATATCTATCTCGATGCTGAAAGGCACAAGAGTCTCAGAGAAAGAAGAAGAAGTATGGAAATTGTGGCGTTAAATTTTGTAGCAGAGAGAGAGAAAATGACCACATAAATACAGCGACGTGAAACAGATAGGAGAACAGTTTATACTACTGAGTTCATACAGCCATTCACTGCGTGTCATTCATTACCCTTTTACCACTTCTACGATTACTCTATCATTTCAAGTGTAAAGTCCAGGCAGTCAGTGTCATTTATCATATTATTATACAGTGTTAACCATGTTCTGTTAATTCATTCTAACCAGACCATTTCTCTCCTACATCAACCTTATTATAAATTTGAAATATTATAATTGGGCCACAATATAATCACTTATCAACCTACCAAGAATAGTAAGTAGGTACTTATCCCTCCTTCCATTGCGTCTATATTTACGTTAGGGCCAATACGTAAAATTTGAGTTTAAAGATAATTTTTAATTTTATATATAATTTGTATTAATAGAAAGAAGTAAGAGAAAGTGATGTGAGTGTTTCAGACCAGATTTTTTCCCCCCAATTAAGTTCTTTATTAGATCGACCATAACTTAAAAAATGTTACCTCTTATTTTCCTTCTAACAATGTGGAGAAATGTATTTTCTAAGGTTGACACTAATGGCTTTTCTAAATGGCTCTTTAAACAGGGTGAAACCCTGTTCATCCAACCGCCTGGATATCTCTCTACAGCCTTCTAATCAATCTTTACCGCTTTAAAGTATCTCCTTCCACTTTACCTTTAAATTACCTCTTAACCTATTCTACTTCGTCCCATTCATCTTGGGGATTTCCTTTTTTTATCCCGTGTTTTTTTTCTCTTTTAAATTTATTTGGAATTAGTAATTTATCTTTATCTGAAACTTCTGAGAATAAATTTAAAAAAAGAAGTGCATACGTCATTTCTTTGAACCTTCTCTTTTTCTTTTTAGCAGTATTTATCTGAATAGATTTTTTATGCTAATTAAATAATCAGCCGGCAACTTTGTCTTTAACAGTGTGCTGCTTTTGCAGCAATTAAAGCTATACTTATTTTATTAAATATGGAAAGGATTAGCTCAGTGGTAGCGCGCTGGACTAGCAATACGGCGGTCCCGGGTTCGAGTCCAGCTGCTGTCCTTAGATATTTATTCTTCCTAGGAGAAAGAAAATAAATTTTTTTTTTTAAATTTTTTTATTTGCATCTGCATAACTATATACAATGGCAAAAGTGTATGTACAGTATTATAAATAATTGTGTCACTGAGCTAAGCTCAGCCCACAACTAGGATGACGTGATGGGAGAAACCAACCAGCGCTGGAACTCCCTAGGATGAACTTGTGGGTTGAGGAGCAAGGAGATCTCGTGGCCAACGACGTCTTAAACGACGTGGAGGATTACCAGGGTGGAAAAGTGTAGAGAGTGATTGGGCAAGAGGATTTGGGTGAAGCTCTAGGCTTTTATGGAAATTTTGGAATCGGGAGAGGATTAGATCCTTAACGAAGGGAATATTAAGGTCATGATGCAGGGTGAGATTGGAGACATAATAGGGTGCGTTAACGATTCGGCGGAGGACTTTGGATTGGAAAGATTGTATGGGTTGTACATTGGAAGGTTTTGCGGAGCCCCACAATTCTGCTCCATATGTCCATATCGGTCTAAGTAGTGTTTTGTAGAGTGTGAGTTTGTTCTGTACCTTCATGGTAGATTTAGGTCCAAGGAGTCTTCTCAAGAGTCCGTAACGTCTGTTTAGTTCTTTTCGTTTAAGTCTTGTGTGAGGGTTCCACGTTAGACGACTGTCCAAGTAGAGTCCTAGGTAACGTACCTGTGTAGAAGTGGGTATTTCTGCATTGTTGATAGTTAATGGTTGGCAAGTCTGTCTCCGTAATGTAAATGTAACCTGGACACATTTGGCAGGATTGAGTTTTATTCTCGATTTTTTACACCAGCTTTCAATGAGCTCAAGGTCTTCTTGTACAATAGTAGAGACATGAGAAGGATCAGGGTGGGAAAATAGTATTGCGGTGTCATCAGCATAGGTTGTTATTAGTGTTTGGGGATGGGTAGGAATGTCAGCAGTGTATTTGGTATAAAGGATTGGTCCTAGTATACAGCCCTGTGGCACACCGGCGCAGGTAACATGTATATCGGAAACCTCAATGCCGCATCTCACTCTGAAACAGCGGTCCGTAAGAGAAAATAAATTAAATTTATCAATTTAAGGCCCCATTAAAATACACGTATGTTGCAGCCCACCCAGTAGCTTAATCCCAACACTGTTTGAAATATATAATATTCAATAATTTCATAATGACTAAAGGGTAAATTATTGATAAGAATGCATTCTTTGAAATTGAAGCCAACTTTGATGATAGTCTAATATGATTATCTGATGTTTGAATATCATCAGTTAATGATGAGCCATCATTACAGGCAATTTTCCTAACCAACATTGTTCCTTCGAAAAGGTTTCGAGCATAACTAGATTTCAATATATATATAATAATTATATAGAATAAATTTTACATTACGAGATTATAATTGTGGATAGTTATTAAATTAAATCTATCCAGGTGTCACTTTCACTTTTAACCCAACCGGTTTATTTATTATCTTCAAATGGGAACTTGATAAAGCACACGACCATATGTATGCTTTATTATTATTATGGGTAAAAATTGTTTTTGATAATTTAGCAAATATGTGATATTAAAATATTTTTTTGAAGATTTAATTTATTTATTCAATACTGTATTTAATAATTAATAATAAATAATAATAGTGTAAAGTTAATCCTTTTCAAATTATTTGAGGTAACCTTTTCAGTAACCTCCAGAACTTGTTATTTCTCATAATTCAGTATACTAAAAGACGTTTCGATCGTAATTTAAAAAAAAAAAGAAAATGTAGAAAGATTACACTTACTATAAATTGCACTGGCCATATAGATTATTGAGGGATTTGATCAACTTTTATAGATAATATTTACTCGGCCTTTCGTTACATCATCAGGACTACAAAACGACAACGAACTCTTTTTTTTACTTCCTGTTACAGCTGTAAGAGAAGTATTGCGATGATGTCAAATTTTTCGACATTGAGTTTTCCACCGGAAATAACTGTTTTAAGGACTCTGAGTCAGAAAGTTGATTTTTTTTTTGTCTCAGTAGTGTTGAGACAAGGAATTTATTTTCCAGATCCAAACAAGACATATTACATGTTTGTTTCAATCTATTACATATCAACAGTTACATGTTATTTCAAATGGTATTATATATTTAATTTTAATAAATAAGTAAATCCAAACATATTATGCAAAATAAGATATAATACTTATTAATTTTTATTTAAAAAATAATTAATTCAAGATAATTTGCAACTTTATAACTTTATCTTAAAAGAAAAAGAGGAAAAACATAAAAGTATAGATAACTGGACTACTCTCGCCCTATCTTTAAGATGGCTGGGGAAGAGTACTGTCCAACATTCCACTTTGAGCTCTCCTTCCAAGTGATCTTTACGTCAAAATCGGAATGGGCTAAAAGTTGGGAAAAACGAGGCCCGACTGGTAGTTCCTGGATTACGGAGGGTCCAAAATGGCCTGCAGAACTGGAGCCGGTATATATGGAGTTAAACCGGAGGTACTCATTGAGAGACCTCTCGGTGGATACTCCACGGTATTCCAAGCTGTACTCTATGCAATCAAGATCTGTGCTGAGGAGAACTTGCGTATGGACTCTAGGAATAGGGAGATATGCATCTTCTCCGACAGCCAGGTTGCACTGTAGGCACTTGGGGCATTCAGAATCACTTCTTCCATAGTCAGGGAGTGTAGAGACTCTCTGGAGGCGTTGTCCCGGCACAACAAAATGCGGCTGGTATGGGTGCCGGCACACAAGGGGATTAAAGGTAATGAACTAGCCGACCAAACTGGCCAGGAATGGAGCCAGTACTGCTTTCCTTTGGGCCGGAACCTGTTCTGGGAAAAGCCAAAAGTATGGTGAGGGCGTCTCTGAGAGAATGGACTCGGAGAGAACATAATCATCACTGGAGGCTAAGTACTGAAGCAAAACCCGGCAAAATGGTCATGCCAGAGCTGTGTAGAAGAAGAACCAGAGTGACCCTGGGTTTAAGCAGGTATCAGATCTGTCTGATAACGGGCCTGTTTACAGGGCACTGCAGGTTCAAGAAAGATCTGCACAAGGTGGGATTGGCTGATTCGGAGCCCTTGTGTAGACTGTGTCAGGAGGAGGAGGAGACGGCATTTCACTTGTTGCTTGATTACGTTGCGATCGGCAGATTGCGGTACGAGATTTTCGACACGTTGTGACCGTTGAGCTCTTCGTACTCCAAGAAGTACTGGTGGGGAAGGTTCTGGACCTCATGAAGAGGGGGGCTTTCTCTACTTGGTATTGAGGGGTTGGCACAATCAGCCTCAACGGGTAGGCTGCAGTGCCTGGGTTGAGCCCCTCCCCCTTGTGTAATTCTAATTCTAATTCTACATAACTGTACGGTTATTGGTAGTTAAACATTATTTGAGAATAACTTTTAATTTAGATATAAATATTGATATTTTAATGTAACTAAAATTTTAGAATCATTAATAGTTTATTATTATTATTATTTTTAAGGTGCATGACATCTAAGATCTTTCGCACCTGACTGTCATCCTTAATGACACTGTACTAATTGAACATAACATTACATTATATTATTACATCATAAATTACTACACTCTCAAAGAAACGGAGATAGAGTTCATTTAATGCCTAATCCTGAGATAAAAAAACCAACTATTCATACTAAACCATTCATACCATACACATTCCAATAATCAGATTCATACTTAAAAACATTCATCCTAATAAATACATTCATGCCTAAAAATACGATCATACTATAAATACAGTCATATATAGATTCAAGCTTAACCACCCAGTTAAAAATTGTGGTGGAGTATTCGGATATTCCTCCACCACAATAAAAACCTAACCTAAATTAAAATCATATCTATTTACAAGAAAATTTCACATTCATACGACCAATTCAATTCAAAAGAACAACTGTTACGTATTTGCAAGCTCGGTAAGTAGTTCATCCAGCACCAACAGATGGTTTCCGGGAATTTAGAACGCTACAGGAACTCCGTAAGGAGACCACAGGCAGGTCTTGCTGTAATGAATAGAAAAGTGGGGCAACAAAGATAGAAAAGGCACCTCAAAAATAACAATAAATTTATTGATGAACAAGCGCTTCCCCAGTTCTCCCGCCTCACATCCGAGCTCGAAAACGAACGCTGACTAGTGGGTACGCCCTGGGAATTACTCTGACTGTCTGAATGGCAAACAATCCCTTCCAGTAATTGTATGTAATTAAGTAAGACAGTGCTCTGGGTGGTGAGAGTTACAAGTAAGTATCACTCCCTTGCCTGCTTTCAACGCAATCTATTGATTTGCTATCGACCCAGTTAGGTGTTCTGTTGCATTTTGTCAAAAACCACCCTTAAAAACCCAGGAATACGTAACAACAACACCTAAACAATTCATTGCGCCCACGTCAAACTCAAACTTATTTCTGACAGGTTCATTAACTTCCAAATATTCCTATTCTTTTACGTTCGATCGCTAATATATATTTATTATTATTATTTTAGAAAAACTACCAATGTTTTTGGTTTTGGAGCTAATTGTCTATCAAATCTAGGCAATCAGTTTTTATATTAGAATAATGGATAAATGAATATTATTTTCCGAATAAAAGCAACTCTTATTTCCTTCATAATTATGTGAACATTCAATTGTGAACTTCTGCAGAACATAATGTCTTCTTTACATATGTTATACAAACAATAAATTAAAGTTAAATTTACTATATCTACGTAATTTATGATGTTTATATAATTTTAACAACTGACCTCATTTGAATAATTCTCATAATAATACATACACATATATATACATGGAAACAATAGGGGATGAACTTTATGAAGGTTATAACTAAACAACTAAACTTTAGTTTTACTAACCGGAAATAATATAGAACTCTAGTGTGTATACAGTGATAACTAGAATAAATTACTGCAATTTATTTGAATATTTAATTTAACAATTTATTCAATGGCTTTTGAGCAACTCTTTTTGTTCTATTCATTTTTCTTCTTTTTTTTTTTTTACTTTTTAAATTTTTTCTTAAGATTTTTTCTGCATTAAATTTAGGATTATTTGAATAATAATTTTTAACGTATTCTTTAATAAATGACGATATGATATAAACAAATTTAGATTCAATAAGATCTATATTTCTTTATTTTATTTTTAAATTCAAGTATTGATGTTTACAACTATAATTTAAAATACAAGAAATAAAAATATTGATAAGAATCTAATGACATGTACACCAAAATGTAGCAACCTGTTAAAGATTTAGTAAGTTTCGTCACCATTGGCGTTTTAGTCGGTGGAAAGTACTATCTGGGCTGCCATGTTCATTTGAAGGACGTGTGGATTCCAATGATGAGAGATTCATCGATTTTTTTTTTGTTTTTTTTTTTTTTGTTTTTATAACGGAAAGATATGAATTACTATTATTTCTTTGGTGAAAAAATTTTTTTAGATCTTTGTCTAAGTTTAGGTTGGATACGTAACCTTGAAGTTTGGGTGATTTTTGTGGAAGATTCTAGAGATTGTATTCCAAATCCAGTTATTTTAGTGTCTAATGGAAAGTTTGGAATTTCTGTCAAATTGTCTAAGAAAAAGTCTGTATCGAGTAGTTTAGCTCTTGTCGAGGTTTTAAATTGATGTTTAGGTTCCACAATGATTTCTTGTCGGAGTAATTAATTGTAGGAGTACTTCCACAACGCGTTTGCACTAATATTTTGAGACTGCCATATTTTTTCACTAAAATTTAAAAAAGTAATTGATATATTTTCTAGAAATTTGTTAAAAAATAGAATTGGAAAAAACATATAAAGCAAAATATCACTTAGATACAACTTGGTGTTCTCCAGTTGAAGGCCATGTTGAATTGTGGAGAGGGGGACCTATTCTAACTTCCTCAAAAATATACGTACCAAAATGAACACTATATTTGAAAACTGTAAAGCCTATTTAACAAATAATGACAGAGACCAGTTTGCCAGGATACATTGAAGATTACAATTGTATCTTTTCCCATCTTGTAGCGAGTGGTTACGTAATCACTATCTTGATCTAGATTTGAATTAAAAAAAAAAAAAAAAATGTTTGGCTCATGTGAGATTGTTTGGAAAGCACCAGTTTAATCTAACATATCAAGGACAAAGTACTAGATTTGAGCCGCATTCTAAATGTATAATGTGCAACACGAATGTATATGAGACTGTATATCTATACATACGTGTGATCAATTTATAAGCATTTGAGAGGTTTGTTGTTGTTGTTTGAGAGGTTGGTTTATGAGTGAGTATAAGTTGCTTTGTACAACAAATAAACAGGCTGAATAAGCTAGCCATTTTGTTTATCCAAATTGATCACAACCAATCGTAAAAATAACCATTTAGCTACCAATCAAAATTTAACTTAATTAAAACGAATACTGTGCAAACAATTTCGATAATTGTCGACCGACTTTATTTAAATATTTAATTATTTTTTTTAAGAATTAGTTTGAAATAAATGAAAAACAAAATGAATGAATATTGCAAAGCAAGCTTCGAGAGATATTTCTTTTTACGAAGAGCGTTTATTCAAATTTGGTCTGTGTAACTCGGGGTTCATTAACGCGAAAGACTTTAATAATCATTATTCTTTTGTTTTGTCTGTTTTTTGTTTTTAATGGATGTATAAAATAAAAAGAATTACAGTTTTTTCTAACTAACGAAGTTCCATGGATTTTTTTAAAGCCCAACTTAGTACGACTGACGTTTACAAACACGATATTTCAAATTGAAACGATACTTCAAATAGTAGTTTATTTATGAGCTTTTTTTTTTTTAGAAAACTATAACTATGTCTTAGCAATTTTATTTATAGTTTAGTAATTTTACGTACTATTGGAAAAAAAACAGTGTACAGCTGCTGAAGCAAACCGTGCTTATGTGAAGTCGAAAGGAAAGACACTGCCCGGCGTTGTTATCAAAAATTTAATAATGGTGATTTGACCTTAGAAAGAAAGATGGGTTCAGGACGGCCATCATGTGACGTTGATCCAACTTTACAGAAAGCAGTTTACCAAAATCCAACCACAACTACTCTTGCACTTGCTGTAGTGGCTAAAAGACAGTCCACCTCCATGCTATGAAAAAAATAAAAAGGTGACGCAGGATAGTGCCGCAAGAACTAACACCATAACAGACGGCCAGGGCAATGGATACATGCCAACTTCTTTTCTAAAAAAAAAAAAAAAACATCTGGCATACGCTTCTACAAAAGATAGTGCTATATGAAGAGAAATGGATTTACTGTTGAAATCTTTGGGGCAAGTGATCAGTGGTTGGATAGCGGTCAAATAGCATTTCCTGTTGTGTTCAAGAGGACAATTGGAGAAAAAATAGATGTTGTACATTTTCTACATCACGAATTCGTTCCCATTGGATTTTCCAAACTTTATTGCAAACATCTGAGTTGTACTAAAAAAAAAAAAAATGACCCAGCGTTATCCAGTTTGATCAATTGCAAACAAGTTTTGTTCCAGCAAGATAGCGCACGGCCATAGACCTCCCGTCAAGCTAAAGAAAAAATTTGAAGAACTTGATGCATTGAACTTCTTTTACACCCACCCTATAGTCTAGACTGCTTCCGGCTACCATTTGTTGTGGTCCCGCACAGATGGTGTGCGGAGAGAAAATTGCACCGAACTAAAAATCTGTAGTGCAGGATTTTTTTTTTAATTCCAAACCCAAGGAATAGGATCAGCGGAAGAAGGAAAGCTGGCAGAAGGAAAGCTTACAAGCAGTCAACCACAATGGAATATAAGTAAAGTAATGCCTATTTTTTCAGGCGGGCTTAACGTCCAACTACCAAATTAGGTGTCGTGGACGGGGGCGGAAGCACCTACATAACTGTTAACATTTTTCATACCAATTTTTTTTTTTTTTTTTTTTTGTAAGGGGCGGTCCCTGGGCTCTCGCGCATACCCTCTTGTATAGAAGCCTCTAACCTAAATGATGCCCCTAAAGCAGAGCCCTGAAACAATAGAAATGAACTTAACCAAGCTAATCCTAAACTATAGGTTCCCCCCCAGTACTCGCTATTCCTGGGGGGGGGACAAAGAACCTAAGCAAACCCTATCCAATCTATCTTTCACTCATCCAATACAGTTAAAATTTATTTACACCCTTCCACTCTAAGCTCGTCCATTCAACCATTCACACTCTTACGCCCCTCAGTACTCAATATTCCTGGGGGGTATGAGAAACCCTGCTACATATAATCTTACAAACTAGCCTAAAACTAAGGGTCATAACTATACCGCTAGCCTAAAACCCGAATTCATGCAACATTCACGTAATAAATTACTTCCACTCCCAACTTGTAAACTACCTACCCAATCCACCCCTATTGACCCATTCCATTCTCTTTTTAAATGATTCTTCCGCAAAACGTATAAATTTTTTTTTTTTTTCCACATCAATATAAAATTTAGCAGTTATAAGCGGGACTCGAACTGGGGTCCTCCTAGTTACAAGTCCATGCTCATAACCACTACACCAACACCCGCGCCTACAATGGAATATATTTTGAACATTAATAAAGAATTGATTTTTTTTTTAGTGAAAAACTCTCATTTTTTCTTTATATACCCTATATAAACTAATTTCAAAAATAAGCTCAGACAAATAAACAAACCACTTTTGAAAATGAAATTATATAAACAAACATTCTAAAACTATATAAACACTTGTTTATTGATTGATGTTTGATCGATTTGGGATAAAATAACATTACCTGAAGGCGAATAGCCAAAGCGGAGCAGCGATGATCATGTTTCTAAATGCAATCACTTTTGGGAATTATCCATATAATCAGATTAGAAAAGGATTTCGTATCCCTCTTTAATAAACATGAGAAATCAGATTGTTTCTGCTTGAAAATTCTATCGTTCCACATTGATGATAACTGCGTATTGGCTTAATGCCTACAGTGTCACGATCAATATTTTACTTTTATTTAAATTTAAAAATCTGGTGTGAAACACTCACACGACTTTCTCTTACTGCAGTTTACACGGATTTAAGTGATAAAATTTTTTTCGTAGTTATAATTTTTACGCAGTCTTCAATTTTATATTAATTGAAAAATATAAACTTAATAAAGTGACTTTTTTGAGGAAACCATTCACTCCTCCTCCCCCAAAAACTACTTTAAATCAATTTATTAAAAGAAAAGTTCTGAATAAAAGTGTTAAGTCTCTTGTATTCATAGTTAGTGTATAACAAATTTAATAAAATCCATTGGTGTTTTTATGGATAAAATCGTAGAAAACTGAAATAACTTCAGTAAAAACGCACTACTTCTGATCAACCTATATTTTTTTTAAAACTCACAATTTTGACAACATATTTAATTCTAATTAATATTATTTGGATAACAGAATTCTATAATAAATTAAAATAGCACTTTAGTGGAAAACATTCTTCTTCCACCGTAAAATATCATAATGGTCATCGACCAGTTTTTCGGGCGTTCGCCCATCATCAGGATGTTTTTTTCAAAACAGTGTGATAAAATAGACTCGCACAGAGCAAATTCAATTAATATACACTCGTTAATACAGTGTAGGAGTGTAACTTACAGTGTAAGTAACTAAAAATGTTGTTGAACAATTAAGTTACTCATACTATCTTACGATCATTCCGTTCGTCTTTATCATTTCGTATCATTGATTATTGCACAGTAAACCACGGCTGACAACAAGAAATTCCGAAAGAATAGAAGAAAGTGTTTGTTTTGGAATCCACGAATTCAAGACAGTCAGTCAGTTTAAATATTTAGGAGCTCTCGTAACAGAAAAGAATGAAACCTCTGAAGAGATTAAGGCCAGATTGGCTTCCGGGAACAAGTGCTATTTCATACTTCGGAAACCGCTGAAGTTTAGAGGTCTGACAAACAGAGCGAAGGTCTTTATTTTTAAAACAATCATAAGACCTGTGGTCACATATGGTTGTGAAACCTGGGTACTTACGAAGGAAACAGAGAGAATGTTAAATATATGGGAAAGGAAGGTACTCAGAAGAATATATGGACCTGTTTGTGAAAATGGGAGCTGGAGGATAAGAAAGAACGCTAAGCTCCGTCAAATATATAATGAACCAGACTTGGTAGCCTTTGTGAGGAAAAACCAGCTGAGATGGCTGGGGCATGTGGAACGAATGTCCGAAGGCAGGATTCCAAAAAAGCTGTTGGAAGGGAAACCGGAAGGGTGCCGTACAAAAGGATGTCCCCGATTGAGATGGCTGGGAAATGTGGAAGTATTATTGAAGAGAAAATGGGAGTGAGAAGATGGAGAAGACACGCCCAGGAAAGAGAAGAGTGGTGGAGGGCCTGGCTCTTGTAGGGCCGTAGCGCCAAGGGGTAGGTATGTAAACCACGGCTGACACAGTAGACTTTCGCTTTGTTCCACAATCAAAGACCTATTAAAAAATAAAATAGGTAAGATAGTATGCAAAATTAATTATCAAAGTAAATCTCCATCAAAAACGTAATTTAAGTTATACATCTCCACTTGCTAGGTGTTTTTAAAATGAACAATATACAATAGCCTTCAAAAAGGAAAAACAAGTGTTTACCCATGCATGTATAACGAACCCCTTCTAAACCTAGGTTGATCATAACAACAAGTATATATTGTCACACGGTTTTAACAAAAACAGCCTGTTGATGGGCGAACGCCCTAAAACCGGTCGATGACCACAAAAAGAAGCAGGCAATCATGAAAAATATCTCTGATGCTTCCCAGCTTTGCGAAATCACCGCAACTATGAATTGAACTGTCCCTTCCTAGTCTGGCCTAGGCATGGAGTAACTAACTTTTTTTAATTCCTTTTTGAAAAACCCCCTTAAATGAAATTTTCTGGAGAAATGTTACAAATAAAAGTTGTTGTGTAGCTCTTTGTTTGTGTTGACGATATATTTTAGTATTTACAGAAAATTGTTGGAGCTGTTTTTTGAGAAATAATTTCAGAAAACTGAAAAACAATCTGGTCCAGTAGAAACGCATTTGCGGTCAACCGATTTTCTTCAGTCTCGGAATATCGGCAACATATATAATTCTATTCTGTTTAATATTATTTAGATGATACTACTATATAATAAATTAAAATAACACTTTTGTAATAAAAATATTAGACTGAGGGTATTAATTAGGAACTGATCAATTAATATATTATATTTTATTAAGAGGCACATACACATCAAGCTAATATCTCTCTCTTACCGCCCACTCTACATACTGTCTTACCCTCGTAGTGCTCTAGCGGACACTTTCTTAATTACATTTATTACAACTTTAAAGGAAAACATAACCCCACCATTCAACCAAAAGTTCCATTAAATCAGTTTTCCTAGAGAAATGTTTCAAATAAAAACTGTAGCTCTTTGTATGTGTAGTTAATATAACAAAGATTAAAGAAAATTGTTGGAGCCATTTTTGAGAAAATTCGAAAAAAAAATGGAAAAATCCATTCAAGAAAATGTTACTTCCGGTTGAGATATTTTGGCAGGTAACTTCCTGTCCGAATCCCATGATGAGACCAACACGGAATGTCAATTTTGAATTTTGTGCGATTTTACATGTTTGAACTATGCTGTTCACATAGAGACAGACCATTTTCTTAAAAATCACTTTTTTGGACTCAAGGAACCTCAAAACTCGAGTGCTTATTTTCAGCAAAAACTCGATATTGAAAATTTGACACGATTACAATACTTTCTTTAAAAACAGTTAGAGAAAGTAAAGAAATATTGTCCATATTTCTTAAATAAATAAGATTTATAACTGTTATTTAGCCTAACGAATAGTTAAAATAACCGATACGAAATTTTACGTTCAAATTGTATTCCTACTGTCTATTACATAGTGACTTATAAATTAAGAGAAGCCAGATGGGGTAAGCTCCAAAGGGAGGGCGTATTGGTTTGGGACAGCTGGCACTTTTCACCATTCCACCAAATTTTCCCCACGCAGTACTATTTCTAAAGCTTTGAAAAACATTTACTGTTTAAACACTATAATGCTGAACCTTATTTTGTCAGTTTTTTATTGCATTTCTGTTCCAATATTTTTTGGTCTCTACAATATTAACTGATTATTATTTTCCTGAACCTTTAAATGGAAATGATGTTTGAATATTTGCCAGATTGTAAAACTTACTTTCTTTTGAAATTAAAATTTTTATAAAATATCGTGGGTAGTAAATAATTTCATTTTTTTTTCTTAATGTTTAGGGAAATATTGTATTCTTGTCAGATTTATTAAATTCAGTAAAACTAGTGGTTCTGGCAGTGGGATTTGAAAACAGAAATCTAGTTAAACATAATTTCAAATATTGTGGTTAGCATACTGGACTCCCACACGCAGAACCCAGGTTCGAGTCCAGCTGTGCTATCCTTAGATTTTTTTTCTTCCTAGGAGCCTCTACAGTTCATTGTCCGGTGATGGACAGTGTTGTCAGCAACGAAAGTACACTGTCCGGAGGCCGGACACCACTGTCCGGGCGCCAATGACCATAGATGGTTGACGCGCCTTAGTAAAAAAATTTCAGAGACATTTTCCGTGGTTAGCCTGCTTCATTTTGTGGTCATCGACCGGTTTCGGGCGTTCGCCCATCTTCAGGATGCGTTTTTCAGACACTGTGACAACACAGACTTGCACACACTCTGTGTGTAAACTGAATTTGCTATGTGCAAGTCTGTGTTGTCACACTGTCTGAAAAACGCATCCTGAAGATGGGCGAACTCCCGAAACCGGTCGATGACCACAAAATGAAGCAAGCTACCACGGAAAATGTCTCTGATACTTTCCAGCTCTGCGGAACCAACCACCACAACAATTAAAAAAAATTTATTAATGCGTTATGAAAATTCAGCTATTCACCAGATCTAGCTGTTGCGTATAAATGTTCGTAGAACACAGAAGAACATTCAAAATAACTGAAAAATTTTGCAATTTAACAACTTACATGACACTACGGGGTGGCAAACAAGGGAAGTAAAGCCTGCGTCTTCTTCCCTATCCCTGTCATCTCACCTAACTTTTCCCGTACATATAAATAATTGTATTGACAACTGTAAGACATAGTCTTATGAATGTTTCAATCCATATTTTTTTAATGTAAACAATATTTATGGTTGGCTAGGGCCAACCTCCACCATTATATATATAACCTCCTCCATTATATAAATAACCTCCTCAAACATTTAACACTCCATTCTCTCTTAACAGTTATCATATCTTTCTCATATTGTTAAATTGTTATATGTTTTAATTTCAGCATACAATTTTCTTGATATCCATATTTTTTGTTTTGTAGTTCCTGAGGAAGGACACCAAAGGTGTCCGATACGTCGAATAAACTTTTTAAAAAATAAAATGTTTCTTCTTTGGCCCCCTAGCCAACTAATTTTTTCGATTGCATATTTTTTTTAATTTTAGATCAATTTTGATGCAACTAAAAAATATGTATTTTCATAATCCTAATTTTGTTATTAGTGTATAAAGTTTATATGTATGTAAAGTAGCTTATTAGTTTATTGATAGCTTAGATGTTTATATTTTTTAAGTGATAGGCTTCAGCCTGTATAAATAAATAAATAAATATATAGCTGATGCGTATAAAATGTTCGTAGAACACAGAAGAACATACAAAATGACTGAAAACTTTGCAATACGTTCGTTTCTGATCTTTCTACCCCATCGACCAACTGACATGACACCACGTGGTTGCAAAGAAGACAAGTAAAGCCAGTATCTTCATCCTAACCCCATCATCTCACCTAACTTTATCCTACATATAAATTATTGTATTGACAGCTGTAAGAGGATAGTCTTGTGTATGTTTCAATCCATATTTTTTTAATTTTAGATAAATTTTGATGCAACTAAAAAGTATGTAGTATTTTCGTAACCCAGATAAAGATTTTCTCCACAATGATAAACAAACAGATATATTACACTAAGAATAGAACTGACTTATAAAAGTTTCAACAATAATGAGAGAGAAAAAAAAAAAAATTTAAACTGAAGCAAACAAACAAATCCCCGATCAAACAAAGCATACTTTACAACCCACTCAATAGAATGCTCACTTATTTGTTCTATACCAATAAAGTCGATGCTAGCTGTGGAAATAGCATGTATGTGCATGCCAATATCAAGTTTTATTTTCCAATGTTATGTATATTGTTATATTGTCTGACGTATTGTCTATATTATTGGCTGGCTGCACTATCCTATCCATAAATTTCCTGCCAAGCGATGTTCATATTTTTATTTTTACTTTTTATTGTTTGTTATATTTCCTCCATTTTATTATGGATTTATTTTATAACCATATATGCAAGCCAATTATATTAATAACCAATAACCATATGTATTTATAGCCAATGACCATAGATGTTGACGCGCCTTAAATTAAAAAAAAAATTTTTTTTACTTTTTAATACATGTTTTGCGATTGGGTGAAATTTCTCAGATTAAATTTATTTTGGAAATACAGTGCAGTCTCGATTATCCGTCACCTCCAATTATCCGTCACGGTGTTTGTGCCCACACATTATGTACATATTATGTACTCTTTATTGTACACGGCGCGGGCGCAATATAATTTCTGGATTTTCCAAAATCTATTTTGAATGATGACGAAATAATTGCAAATTTGCATCCAAACTGATGAAAATAATAGCGACAATGAAGAAGATGAAATTCAAATTTCAAAAATTACTAACACCGAATCCGGAATTTCGATTTCCAAATTTATTGAATGGTACGAACACCAAGAAGTGTGCGATAGTACATCAAATTTACTTTTAAGGAAACTGCAAGTTCTTGCAGCTGTAATGGAATCGTTTGATGTGATTCCTGATGTAGTAGATGTCTTGAAGAGGGCGGAAGTTAGTTGAGAGATTTTGGAAGTTAGTGCATCGAATTATTAATACGGATTTTATAAAAATAAACTGTATTTTAACAATAATTTTAACGTATAAATGGTAACTAATAACTAGCAAAATACTTAGGAATAAATAGAAGATAAATAAGTAATAAATTAGAATGATAAAATAAACGAACTAAGATGCACTACTAAAAGATAATAAGTTTAAATGAAACTGTGTATAGTCGCGTAAACTGCTGCTCGTGTATATGGACGTGCTCGTATCGTCGTATAAGATATAATGATCTCTCGTTGTATATGATAGAGTTTATATATCGGTGTTGGCCACACTCACACCAAGACATCTGTCCTAGTGTGCGACCTTGTGCGACCTTCGTAGTTTGGTGACCTTATTTAGGTCAGTGGCCAACCTTATCGGTGCTTGCTTTTGATGTAAAGTATTGAAAAGGGCTTTGTTGTTTGTTTGGCCGGCATTGTCTTGAAGACGGCGGCCTGCTAGGTCGCTGGTTATAAATTATTCTTTTATTACTGCCATCCTTTGTTAAGATAGCAGCTGGCTGGAACCACTTTGACATTGGTATGACTTTCCTCACAGCCAAGAAAGTGAGGAATTCTAAAAAACAGTCAACAATGATGAGTTTCTTCAAACCCTCACAAGAATAAAATCAAAGATTAGAAAAAAACATGCAACAAATAAAAAGAAAAAGCAAAAAAAATTAAATTAAAAAAATACAAAAAAAAACACTTTTTAATGCTGGCTTGGTTTCCGTGACGGTAACAACCCCGTATAAAAAGCAGAGTGGAATGTTTTTAAAAAACTAATAAAATATAAATTCTCCAACCTTGTTTTCTGTTAATCGTCTATTCTCTTATCCGACAACCGTCTGGTCCCGAAAGTGACGGATAATCGAGACTGCACTGTAAATAGAAATTTGTCGTCCTCTGAAATATGAAAATTTTGCGACTAGCCTGTAATTGTGTTTCTAACTTGATATTCCGTTTAGTTATCATCATCCACGTAACCGCCGTCACGAAGATTTTTAGCTGAAATCAATCAACGGCAAGTAATAGGTACAATTTATGATGAATACAAATTTATACAGGACCAACCATGCATACGATTCAAAGGGCAGGGGGTCTGAATAAATGTATAATTATGAAGATTAATAGACTAAGATCGAACCATGCAATTTGTTAGGGTATATTTCCATAAAATTAATATATACGACCCTTCCCAAATTTGCAGTCTATGAATATGGACGAAGATTATAGTGGTATTATATATATATATATATATATATATAAAATAGCCCAAAATTTGTTTAAAGATATTATATTATCTAATAGTGAGTGCTTATGTGTTAGTACTCAATTAATAAAACTGGCCAAACAATATGATTTTGGTTAATAAAAGTATGTTTGTGTGGATTATAGAGTACGAAAAAAAGAGAGAGAATGCAATTAGGTATTGTGAAGTATTACGGTATTTGTTGTGGTGGTTGATTTCGCAGAGCTGAGAAGCATCAGAGATATTTTTCGTGATTTCCTGCTTCTTTTTGTGGTCATCGACCGGTTTTGGGCGTTCGCCCATCATCAGACTGTTTTTGTTAAAACAGTGTGATAATATAAACTTGTTGTTATGACCTAACTAGGTTTAGAAGGGGCTCGTTATACCTGCATGGTAAACACTTGTTTTTCCTTTTTGAAGGCTATTGTACATTGTTCCTTTTAAAACATCCAACAAGTGGAGATGTATAACTTATTACGTTTTTGATAAAGATTTACTTTGATAATTAATTACCCTTACTATCGTAATATTTGATTTTTTAATTGTTCTTTGATTGTGGAACAAAGCGAAAGACCAATGTGTAGGCCGTGGTTTACTGTGGAATAATCAATGATCAGAAATGATAGTACGACTAACTTAATTGCTCAAGAACATATTCAGTTACTTACACTGTAATTTACACTCCTCCTACACTGTATTAACTGAATTTGCTCTGTGCTAGTCTATATTATCACACTGTTTTGAGAAAGACATCCTGATGATAGGCGAACGCCCGAAAACCGGTTGATGACCACCAAAAGAAGCAGGCTATTAGGGAATATATCTCTGATAGTTCAATTCATATAAATAGTGCGACAGAGTACAGTTCAAGAAAGTTTACGACCAGTTAACAAACAGTAAGCAACCTATCTTATTACCTTTTTATTACTCTGCCAGTCTGTCTCTTTATATTTTTCTCGCTACCTAATTTCTATTTTACTGTAAGGTCCTTGCAGTTTGTGTATTCTGTCATTACATAGTGTTCAGCTTATATTCTAGTTTATTTCTCCGAAAATCCATTCTCTCTAATTCTTTCTCGTTCTCACATCCATTATAAGTATTAGGGTTCTGTCAGTTAGTTTAAATTTAAATTTACAAGAAAGTTTTCTTAGTTTTGACATAAAGTGCTCCACTTAAGGCCGCATAAGAATTTTTTCAATTTTTTTGTACTTATCTTAACTGTAGTTAAGAAAAAGTCATGTAAATGTTTCTCATCAAATTTTTACTTTCTCATACTGCTGGTAGAGGAAGTATTGCGATCGTGCTAGATCTTCGAAATTCGAATTTTTACCGGAAATACATGTAAAATCCCTACCAACATTTTTATGTCCCCCCATCACAACTTAACATTGTAACGTTGCAATTCTAATGAAAATTTCATTATTAAAATTGTATTGATTAGAGTAAGAGGAAGTCACGTGACTGTTTCACATCAGATTTTTTTTTATGTTGATCATTGGAAGAATCTAGAAGGTTCCGTTAGATATTTTAATTAAAATACACATGACCGATTAGATTCATCTCTCTTTTTTCAGACAGATTGAAATATCTGTCAAGAACGAATAGTAGAGCTAATTAAGAATAAAACGCTAGTTGGATGAAAGAAAAAAAAAAAAATGTTCATGATTGTATAAAATAAATCTATAATAAAAAGGAGGAAATATAACAAACAATAAAAAGTAAAAATAAAAATATGAACATCGCTTGGCAGGAAATTTATAGATAGGATAGTGCAGCCAGCCAATAATATAGACAATACGTCAGACAATACGACAATATACATAACATTGGAAAATAAAACTTGATATTGGCATACACATACATGTTATTTCCACAGCTAGGATCGGACTTTATTGGTATAGAACAAATGAGAGAGCATTCTATTGAGTGGGTTGTAAAGTATGCTTTGTTTGATCGGGGATTTGTTTGTTTGCTTCAGTTTTAAATTTATTTTTTTTTCTCTCTCATTATTGTTGAAACTTTTATAAGTCAGTTCTATTCTTAGTGTAATATATCTATTTGTTTATCTTTGTGGAGTAAATTCTTATCTGGGTTATGAAAATACATACTTTTTTAGTTGCATCAAAATTTATCTAAAATTAAAAAAATATGGATTGAAACATACACAAGACTATCCTCTTACAGCTGTCAATACAATAATGTATATGTAGGGTAAAGTTAGGTGTGATGATGGGGTTAGGGAAGAAGAAGCAGGCTTTACTTGTCTTCTTTGCAACCACGTGGTGTCATGTAAGTTGGTCGATGGGTAGAAAGATCAGAAACGAAAGTATTGCAAAGTTTTCCGTTATTTTGTATGTTCTTCTGTGTTCTACGAACATTAGTAAATTTTTATATACTATATTAATTGCAAATTGTTGCCCGTTAAAATGATTAGGTGTATCTAATTTTTGGTTTTCAGGAAGTTTTCAAAAAAAAAAAAACCAAATAATTTTAACGTGTTTTTTATTTAACTCCCAACGTTTCGGCAAACATGTTTGCCATCTTGAGGGACTCTCTTAAAGTAAGAGAAGTTTGGAAAAATTGTTATAACATCTTCGGTTATGTCTATAGTTATAACCGAAGATAACTATAGGACATAACCGAAGATGTTATAACAAGTTTTCCAAATTCCTCTTACTTTAAGAGAGTCCCTGAAGCTGGCAAACAATGTTTGCCGAAACGTCGGTTTTTAAATAAACAACACTTTAAAATTATTTGGTGTTTTTTTTTTTTTGGAAACTTCCTGGTCGATAAGCCAACAATTAGATACACCTGATATTAATTGCAATTGAAATGAAAGATTTCCACGCTGTAGTTAAAGTTGGACTCGTAGTCATAGTGTTACCAAGTTTTTATGTCGACCGGCCACAATATATATATATCTATATATTTATATATAAATTGTGTGTGTGTGTGTGTGTGTGTTTGGTGTGGTGTGTGTGTGTGTGTGTATGTGAGGGGGGGAATGTTTATTAGACAAAATATTTCAAAAATGAATTATTACAGGGCGCTCTCAACTTGATATTCCATTTAAGAATCAACAGTTACTCCGAGACAGAAGTATGCTTGTGAAGAATTGTTGGTTAGGTTTGTTTTGTGTAGAATGAAACTATTTATTAGCGAGCATGAATAACGTACGTTAGATTATGAACGTAAAGGTGTGAATGAATGCAGGGATGGCCACATCATGTGATCGTCAAAATCTGATCATCATGTGATCATCTGTTCTTGGGAGGCACTGAATTTTCTGAAGGATGGGCCTGAAGCCGAGCTTGGCATCCCTGCACTTGTGCAAATGGATGTGTGATTGTTTAAGTGATTGTTTTAGAGAATATGGAAATTAAAAATACAATACGTATTAGAAATATTCGTGCAAATAAATATACTCATATTAGTCTAGTAGGTCAAAGAACCTCTGTCATTGAGCACCTTAAAAAAAAAAAATAAAAACAAAAAAAAAAGAATTTATTCCGACACGAAGATTTCAATTTCGGTTTCTGTCTAAGCGGAAGAGCAACGTCTCTAATTAGATAGTTTTTTCAGTTTTTTTTACTATTTTCTCATTCAACAATTTTTTTTTTTCCACTTTTCGATATCGTCTATCACTTTTATTTCAAACATTCTTTCTGGGACAATTTATTTTAGTGAGATTCTTGTAGACAAAATATGTTTTAGCTACCGGCCATTTTTGTTTTATTATCCCTGTTATCCAATATATCATAAAACAAATGTTAAAAACATTGTTTTTTTTTCTCTGAAGATCTCAGAAACTGTGGAGATGAAAACACAAATACAATCACACTAATTTACTCTTAAATCAAATAGGGTAAGTGATCTTGTAATTTTATTTTACGTAAGAAACACAAAATAATCTGTTAAGTACTATATATCGCGAGCAGTGAATGATAAATCACATCATATTATAGTAAAAATAATATTAGTCATGATATTAATCTAAACAAATTGGGTCAAACATCAATGTTAAGAGATGGAAAATTTACTGATTAAGTTAATGGATGGTAAAGGAAAATGCGATGAATTCATTGATAATATCTTTAGTTTGGATAATACATACACCCATCTTTCAACTATCTGAAATGGAATTTTTATTTATCTATTTAGTGTTCTTTGCCTTTGTTTTTTATTTTCTTACAGAAATAACATTAAGATAACTTACTTTTAGGACTTTAGATACCTGAACGGTTATTTAACTTTCTTTTCCATTACCTTTTTTTCTCGCACGGTGACGCTACTCTAAATAAAACTTACGATACCCGTACTAACATTGTTAGCTGTAATAGGATCCAATGACCTATAGCAGAGAAAGAGGGAAAAAAGTGATAGGACTACTCTCTCGGACTAGAGTGAGAGAAACTGCATAAATACAGCCTTCGGGAGATAAACATACAACAGAGTTCACTCGCCAGTCACAACATGTCATTTACCTTACCCTTTATCACTGTACCATACTCTACCATTTTAGTGTAAAGTCCAGGCAGTCAGTGTCACTTTTAACATTATATGTACAGTGCTCACCCATATCCAGTATGTTCATTCACACCAAACCATTTCTCTCCTTCATCATACCCATTATAACTAGCAAATTGAAAAATCTAGTTAATTTTAAAGGGCTCCTATTTTTGTTTTCTTTTACTCCTGATAAGAGTAAGTGTTATGATAAAATTTTCGAAACTGATTTGTCAATCTGAATACATGTTTTGAAGTCCGGTGTGTACGAAAAAAATGTTTGATAGATGGCCTCTATTGTGTGTGTGTATGTTTGTGTATATATTGTGAGCAAATATCTTCAAAAACGAAAATTTGGGGAGCTCAAATTTGGTTCTTCATTTAGGACATAAAAGTTTCGGACAAAATCCATCAACCGGAAATGCGACTTGATTGAACGTTTTTTTCTTTAGTTTTTAATGATTTTCTCGAAAACAGACTCCCAACGATTTTCTGTAAACTTCTCATACTACCTACCCACATAAATCTTCATCATAGTTGGCTCCCATTTACTGAGCTCTGCTATCCATCAAACGCCTCCGTCATTTCATCCCTATTTTCGGCACACACCTTCCAATTTGTCATTCCATGCAGAGAGCGGGCATCCTCAATTACCCCGTCCAACCACGCAATCTGGGTTTACTAACCTTTCCGGTACGGTCCAGTTTTCCCTGCATTAATTTTTTTGAAACCTCACCATCCCCCATTATAGCATGTGTCCCGCTCACCCGAGTCTTTCTATTCTTACAAATCTTATACATCCGGCTCATGAACAAATCTCTTAATTCAAGGTTGGTACGCTTTTTCCTATTTGGATCTTCCCATACGGATCTGAATATCATTCGGAGAATTTTCCTCTCGAATTAGAGCAACAGAGTTTCATCAACCTTGGAAATCGTCCATGTCCCTGGACCGGACGTATTGGAGACTTTAGTAGAGGGTAACTTTAGTATTTCTGGCTATCAGTCGGTTTCTTATAAGCTATATAAGCCCAAAGAAGCATTTATTTGCATTTACTATCCTTTTTTTTTATCTCGATTGTTATCGCGTTATCACAGGTAACGATATTGTTATTATTATTATTATTCGCACACTCAGGCCACCCTACCTAGCGCATAGCGCCAAAACCGGTGCCTATGGTCACTTGGCCTTATCTACATAGTAGGTAAGTTACCGTTCCTGCCAAGGGGAGACGGATCTCTACTTATCCGTCTAGTCCTTCTTATTACCGCAACTTCTCGAGCGAACTCTACAAGTCTTTGAAATTCCTAGCACTCTTAGTCAATACTTTATAGTCTCCCGGGCATTTCTCTCCCCTACTTATCAGCTTGAATTCCATGTGGATTCTCGCCTCGTCGAGGAAAGGATACCGGAAGAGAACGTGCACCGTGTCCCGTTCACCGCATTCGCAATTAGGGGAATCTTTCAGTCCCAGCTCATGGAGCTTAGAATTGAACTCCCCATGGCCAAGGTACCGATAGCACCAAGATACACAAACGACTTTACTCTTTCAAAACTATATCGACCAAAAGTTACAGGGTCTCTTCTACTTTTCTTTCAGTTCAGCCAGTTTGGAGATATTTAGCCTTTGCTTCATTGATTTGTAGTCCCAGTTTTTTATGCTGCTGCCTTATCCAGACTAAGTGAGGCAGTTTTTATAGCTTCAGTCTTCGGCAGCGTAGGCCAAAACCACACACATAAATACCTATCAGTTTTATTTGAAACAAGATGTTTTGAACAATTTGGAAAATTGATTTTGTTGGGGACTTCTGGAGAGTTTTCCTCTAAAGTACCACTTCAATAGAATGTGTACTTCTGCCAGGCTTATTTCAATGAAATTAAACAGTTTTGGGCTATTAAGAAAGTTTTAGTCGTTTACTGAATCATCCTAGACTTATCCAACCTTACTTTAATAAGCCCAAAATAGTAATAGATTAAGTAATACCTTCACTAAAGATAAATTACATGGAACATATATTGTTTTTTATACTTCTCGCACTAAAGAAATCATATTTTTATATAACTTCTATTTTGTACTGCCGTTTTCTACCAATGAACCGATCAAATTTATACTCAAACATTAGAAGAGAGGAAATATTTGCTAAAACAGCATAATATTATTTATAATTCAGGAACACTATAACCTCCATGTTTGTTGAAATGGAGAGTAATGAAAACAGGGGTAAACTGGTGCGTTTAGCTATTATGTCTGAAAGTTTTATTGAAATCGATCTAGCTACCACTTTAGAGAAATACACCAACGGAATATCTTGGATTTTCTCCTCCTCCTCCTTCATCCTTTTTCTGTTGAGGGTCAGATTTATCAGATGTTTTAAAAACAGTTCCTACTCTTTCTGGTAAACTACTTTCCTCATGCGCGGATCATTTTACAAAAAAAAAAAACATCTCTTTAATAAAAGGCCCCCTCTCCATCTACAAGGAATGCATGTTAGTGCTTTGTTAAGCTAAGGACAGATTGAGGCATCCTCAAAAACAGAGAAGAATAACAAAGCATATAAGTTAAGGAAGGCAAACTCAAAAACAAGTTCCAGATTCTAGAGAACAGCATATATCTAGTAAGTGCGTTACCGGTGTTAAACTGGCTGTTATGAGATTATTATAGTACCAGCTTCTTTCCCGTTCGGCTCATGCCTAGTTATTGGTGGATGTTCTCAAATCGCTATCCGAATCTAAAACGAAGTTGTAAGCAAATTAAGTTTGTTGTGCTTATACCAGTATTTCAACGCTTGGATTTGTGAGTCTGTTTCATATGTTGATCACCTTTTATGTATACCGGTTTTGTTACGTTACCTGAGGTGACGAGGTACGGTTTTTTTTTGGATTCGGTTTTACTGAACCCCAGAAGAAAGGGGAAAAAGGATATAGGATTTTATAGGAATTTGGAACTAATCGAAGGAACTATTGATTTTTTGCATATTTCTCGATGGGCTCGTTCCTATTTTTGCATGCCCATTTCTAAATCTAAGCAATGACATTGTTTGTGCCAATTTTCTATAGTTCCTTTTCTGCGCCTTCCTCAGGATATCTCTATCATTATTGAATAATAATTACGAATTATCTGTTTTTTGTTATTTATGAATTCTATCAATACATTATAGTTGGGACTTAAAGTTTTGAATTCAATTCAATTCAATTACTATTTCTTTACTTTATCCAGTTTGCTATTTTACTTGGAGTTACTTTCGTACGAATTTAATTCACTTGGTGCTCAAACCAGTATTGTAAGTAAACAATGCTGGCAACCTTAATCTTCACAGGATTTAGGGCTGCATTTACCTTTTATTTTTTTTTTATCTTGAAAATAATTAAGATTGAAATAATCATTTATGGGATAGATGTATGAGCTGCAAACATTTTTTTTTCATTTACATTGTCAACATTAACTACGTCCATTCAGCCATTATGTTCGTTAATATTAACCCTGTGTTTAAAAAGTATGCAACTGAACGGTTTTACTTGATAATTCAGCTCGGCTTATTGGTCAGATGCTGCAGTTACGTGATTTCAATATGTGATCTAACTTAATTTGTTAGATCATTTTGCTAGAACTAGTCGTGTAATGAAATAAATTTCCTCGCTAATGAAGGTGAACGCAATAAATAGGCCAAAATATCAATAAATTCCGCGAATTGCATGCTCAATTTTTCCATTCTTTTGTTAAAAATTCCGTTCATTAGCTAGAGATAGTTTTTCTAAAATCCAAAAAAAATGTCCGAAATAAATATAATATTAACATTATTATATTATTATTATTATTATTATTATTATTATTATTATTATATTATTATTATTATTATTATTATTATTATTATTATTATTATTATTATTATTACGATATGGTGGTCATTTACTCCATGACAACCAGTAACTTACTAAAAAGTACTCATCACCCACTTACCTGCAGAGAGAGCTGTCTTAGAGATAGATGTTTTAATGCCTTACATACACATAATGCATAAATCTTTCCTGATTTATAGTCACTTGTTCGAGAATTTTCACAGATAAACAAGACACCTTTAAATCTCACCACAGATGCATTGATATAAACCACATTAATTATAAAAACTACTAAATTTTTATTAGTAACTATCATTGTGGGTAATTAGATTCTTTTATTAATTTCATTAGTTTATGATTGCTTTATATGTAAAAGAAGATAAGATAAATAGTATCTTTTCATATATTAAACAATTATTCTCTTGCAGAGGTGGCTCGGTTTAGCTTTAACAACACCTGCATTTTTTACCAGCACAATAAATCTTACTAAAGATATAAGTAAAACTATAATCAGTTATTACCGATTACGTAATTGTTGTTTTTATAATTCTAAACTTTTTTTTTTTTCTAAAAACTTAAGTATTAGTCATTTTAAATTTTAAAAATGTAATAATAATACAATGTAATTGTACATGTACAAAGTAAATTTAGTAGTATAACAAGAGATATGTACGAGTGTAGATTTAGAGAAATAAAATGGAATATTCTGTCCGAGAATTTTTATTGAAAAGGTTTGGATTTTCTATTATTTTAGCGTTTGGTTCAATCTCAGAGGTCAGATTTACAGTTTCATAGTATGGCATATATTTTCCAGTCTTTTTTTGTCTCTTACGAAGGTAGCAATTTAATTGTTTGCCATGTAAATCGCGAGATAGTAATGGCGATATCAGGGATTTATCCTTTATCGCCTGCTTCATTTTGTGAACATTGACCGGTTTTGGGTGTTCGCCCATCATCAGGATATCTTAATATTGATTGTGAAAACTGATTTTGCTCTGTACAAGTCTTAACAGACTTTATAGTATTCTCGCAAAAAGAAACTTTAATCTTAACTTGCATTCACATCTCCTATGTTGATACACCATATCTCTTTCTAACCTAACTTTGACTGCCCTAGTAACCTAGAGACAATATCTTCTTGTTCTTCTTCTTAACGATAGAAGTGAATAATTGGTGACTGTATGTTATTGAAATGTTAGCTTCTGTACAACTTAGAGTTTAGTATATTTTTCCAAGCATATGATAGTGATATAGTTTCTTATATAATGGGGTTTTTGAGGAGAGAAATTAGGTTTGATTAAATGAAACGAGATATGCTGACACTAACATAATGTAGCTAAGTTTACACTAACTTCACTGGACTTTATAATGAAAATGATAGAATGAATGGTGAGAATAGAGATATGACACGATGCTACGACTGGTGTACAGTTGTTGTACATGATAGATCCTTTAGAAAGATTCCCATTGGCTTATATAGACAGGTTCTTCCACTCTAGCCTGCCTAAGTCAGAGAGTGGTCTCTGCTAACCAGAGAGGGCCTCTCTTTTCTCTGCTATGGTTGCATTATCTTTGCGGTACTATTACATCATCCTCTCTCGAACAGCAAAGATAATGTAACCACAGCAGAGAGAAGAGAGCCCCTCTCTGGTTAACAGAGATTACTCTCTGACTTAGGCAGGTTAGAGTGGGAGAATCTGTGTATATAAGCCAGTGGGAATCTATCTAAAGGGATCTATCATATACAACCATACAACTGTACACCAATCATCGCATCCGTGTCATATCTCTACTCTCGCCACTCATTCTATCATTTTCATTATAAAGTCCAGGGCAGTTAGTGTAAACTTAGCTACATTATATTAGTGGCACCATATCTCATTCATTTAATTAAACCTAATTTCTCTCCTCAAAAACCCCATTATATTTTTATCTTTGCGGTACTATTACACTTATAACATAGTGTACCGATCATATCAATTAAAAGAAAAAAATCAGCAAATATAGTTAATAAAAGAATGAAGACTGTCCCTGCGAGGCAGTATGGGGTAGTGGGAGTTACAGTGGTTTTATAATTAAAAACTAAATGTTTATGACTACTGCACTATAATTAATATATATATACACATACACTTAAAATTCTAAGGACCTTACTTAATTAGAGATTAAGAGACGGGGAGAGAAAACTAAATGAGAGGATAGACTGAGAGGTAGTGTGGACTGAGTGTGTTGTTGGGCTGGTAGCACGGAAGGTATCTTCGCTCTCGAAGATGGTGGCAAAATGGGGTGTCCACTGGCCATTTTTTCCTTCAATATAAGCATCTGTGTTAGGGAAAGCAGGGCGATACTTCGTCCTCAACCTTTGGTTGGCTTCGTTTGAAGATATGACCTTGGTGTTCCTTGCGGATAGCAAGGACCTAATCTGACGTGTGGTTTACCCGTGTGATATGCCATCATCACATCTGTATTGTTTAGTAATATGTTACGATTTTTTTTTTACACTTACATTCATTAACTAATTCAGAGGCCACCTCATAAAATTTATTCGCGGATTTAATTCACTTTTAAAAAAATCAATAGGAAGATTTACAATACTACCCTATTTTTGATATAAGAGAAAGTAAATAAAGTCTAATAGATTAAAAACAAACTGACGGTTGAATGAACATATTGTTGTCATACATACTGATATGTATGTGTTTTTGTGAAGTGGCCAAATGAATAATTATTGAAAGATCTCCAAAATTTTGGCCAATATCCAGCTGGTTCAAATATGCAGCAGATACCACTCAGCACAATAAATTTGTCCTTTCTACAATTTCATTTTTTTTTCTCTCTCTCTCTCTCTTACCTACCAATTTATTCTTACAATTCATTTTAACATCTCTTTATTTCATGATTTATTTCTTCTTTTATTTTTCTATTTTCTAATAAATTATATGGAAGTTTAATATAAAAGATTTTTTTGTCTTATGAATTATTGTCGGGACCTCTTACAATTATAAATCTAAGGCGAAATAGCAAGGTGAATAAAATTGAATGGGCATATCCTTCCAACAAACCAATCTTAGCAAGAACCCTTGCTAGGAAGGTCCGGACAGTTTCATTCTAGGGGGGCAATTTTTCTTTTAGTATTGATTTCAGAGACGCCACGAAAATATAGACTTTATGGTTCTACAAATTTCAACTAAGCCTTCTTCAAGTTTTGTAATGGCTCTTGAAAACTGTGCTAATTTTGTCTTTTTGCCTTATTATTAGTAAAAAAAAAAAAAAAAAAAAAAAAAAATCTGGTGTGAAACACTCACAACGACTTTCACTAAGTCCAGTTTACAAAATTGTAATTGACAAATTTTAATAATTAGAACAACAAATTTAATGAAATTCCTCGGTATTATTATGGAGAAAATAGCAAAAACTGTTCAATAAAAATGCACTTCCGGTTTACTAATTTTCTTGAAACTCGGAATTTTTATAATATATTTATTTATAATTAATTTTGTTTATATGGTGGTTGATTCCGCAAAGCTGGAAAGCATTGGAGACATTTACCGTGGTAGCCTGCTTCATTTTATGGTCATCGACCGGTTTTGTTGGGCGTTTGCCCAACTTCAGGATGCATTTGTCAGACAATGTGATAACACAGAGACTTGCACAGAGCAAATTCAGCTTATAGATTCAGTGAGTATATAAACTGAATTTGCTCTGTACAAGTCTGTGTTATCACACTGTCTGTGACAAACCCAAACCCATCCTCAAGATGGGCGAACCGGCCCGAAACCGGTCGATGACCACAAAATGAAGCACGCTACCACGGAAATTGTCTCTGATAATTTTGTTTAAATGGTAGTATTGTATGTATAGTCAACTATAATGGCACTTTAGAGGAAAATAACCCCTCACAACCCCCACAAGTCCCCTTAAATGACTTTACCAAGAGAAATGTTTCAAATGAAATTTGTAGCTTTTTATATGTGTAGTTAATATTCCCAGTTTTAAGAATAGTCGTTGGAGTTGTTTTAGTGAAAATAGCAGAAAACTAAAAAAATAATTTTCAGTAAAAACGCACTTCATATTATTCATAGTCATTCATATTATTCAAACTCGAAATTTCATCAACATATTTAATTCCTAACTAATATTATTTAGATGATAGAATATCTATAGAAAACTAATATAGTAATTTTGAGAAATAAGAAAATCGTTGGAACCATTTTTGAGAAAATCGCAAAAAAGTGTAAAAAAAAAAAAATCCAGTAAAGAGGTACTTCCGGTTGAGGAATTTTGACAGATAACTTATTGTCGGGTCCCATGGTGATACCTAAACGGAATATCAAGTTCAAATTTTTTACAATTTTTCATTTTCACATACATACATACACCATTTTGTAAAAACCACATTTATTCAAGGGATCTCAAAACGTGTATTTCCGGTGAGAACTCTATATCGATAATTTGACACGATTACAATACTTCCTCTTACTAGGAGTAAGTAATCTCGTGTGAAACACTCACACGACTTTCTCTTACTCCTACTAGTATGATTATAATATATAAACTAATATATTCTCTTTAAATTCAAATTTTACATATTTAACGTAACATAAATACAGATGTGGTGGGGGAATAAGTACCTATCTACCAACCTTGGCAGTTAGAGAAATCTATTATACGAGTATTTATATTAATTACAAATAATATTAGTATTAATTGAATATTTTTAATTTAAAAATGTATGTGGAATGATTCCTGTTTTAAGCGAGCTCAGTGTTTTTATAAAGATGTGAATGGAGATGTTTAATATTGAGTGCAATCAGCGCTGAGACTTAGATTCTCAATTAAGATTTTTACCGGAAGAAAGTAGATGAGATGAAGTTGTGAACTAGTGAGCGAATAGAAAATGATGATGAGATGGGGAAGAGTTGAGGTTCTTTTATAGTTACTATGATTAAATCGTAATCTAAATTTTATGTAGATTATTATCTTAATTTATTAAAATAAAAAATCTGGTGTGAAACACTCACAAAACTTTCTCTTACTCCAGTTCTCAAAATTATAATTTACAAATTTTATAGTTTGTGTATACCAAATTTAAAATGAAATTCGTCAAAAACTGAAAAAAAAAAAAATGTTCAGTAAAAGCGTACTTCCGGTTTACTACTTTTCTTGAAACTCCTTATTTTGGCCACCTAATTTATTTCTAATTAATTTTGTTTGGATAATAGAATTGTATAATAATAGTTTAGAGAAAAACATAACTCCACCTCTCCACCTAAAAGTGCTTTTAAATAAATTCTCCTAGAGAAATGTTTTAAATAAAAGTTGGAGCTCTTTGTATGTGTAGTTGATCTACTAAGTTTAAAGAACATCATTGGAGCCATTTTTGAGAAAATCGTTAAAAAGGAAAGAAAAAAACTAGTAAAGTGGTACTTCCGGTTGAGGAATTTTGACAGATAACGTACTGTCAGATCCCATGTGGACACATAAACGGAATATTAAGTTTCAATTTTCTATGGTTTTTCGTTTTTGAGTTATGCTGTTCACATACGTATACACAGACACAGACACGCAGACCATTTGCTAAAAACCACTTTTTCGGACACAGGGTACCTCAAAACGGATATTTCCGGTGAAAACTCGATATCGTGTAATTTGTCACGATTACAATACTTCCTTTTACTAGAAGTAAGAGAAAGTAAAAAATCGTAATATGTGATTGTAAGGGCTGTGTGAATCATCTAAATCAGTGTACAATTAATAAAAGAATGCTTATAAATAAACTAAAAAAAGAGGTTGGATTAGCACAGCAGCAGTACTACACAGAATGGCAAGGTCCTAGTCCCCGGACGGATCCAGGCAGCCTATAGATTTTCTCGCCCTAGGAGCGTCCTACAAGCTCATTCAGAAAAACATACTCTATACCCTATTCCGTAAAGTTACATTTCCGGTTATTCGTTGTTTTTTTTTCAACTCTGGAATTCCAGCAATGCTTCTAAAGACCTCAATATTATATTAAATGTTATATAGTTTTTTAGAACCATACATTGTACTGAAGTGGTAATTTAATGCAAAGCTTAACTAACGTTGCTCTGTTCGCCTAGAAAGTCCAAAAACAATTTTTTTCGGCAAACTGATTTCAAATAAAAGTAATAGGCATATATATTGTTTAGACAGTACACTAAATTTAAAGAAAATTGTGTGACCCATTTTAGAGAAAATCGAGAAAACTTAAAAAAAAAAAAAAAACACTGGATTTTGACAAATAACTTTCGTGTTAGATGCCGCCATGGTGGTGGTATCTTACATTGTAGTAGGAGGAGCTTCCGGCGATGTTTTGATTTTTGAAATATTTTGTTTTGCACACATATTTATTAAAAACATTTTTTCTTACTCAAGAACCAAAAACATTTTATTTCCTTTAGAAAGAAACGAATTCAAAATCAAAAATATGAATTACAATAATAAAAAGAGAAGCCTTTAATACATTATAGTAGTTAAAAGAGCCATAATTCATATTAATTAATTGGCATTGACAGTTTTCATTAAACATACAAAACAATATTATAGTTCAGTTCTATTTTATAAATTCAAACAATTTATGAAGTGGAAGGATGAGCGTGAAGAATTGTTTATTTAGAAAAATGACATATATATGTTTTCCACTTTATAAGATTATGTTTTGACATTTTATAATCTATGTAATTTATTTGTTTGTTTCAGGATTTGCAGATAATTTATTATGGACTGCATGGTCTTGAGGCGTTGTCCCATTATAGGGATTCCGTGCTCCGATCGCTGTGTAAAAGTGTCCGCTATGAGAGGCATTTAGCAAACGACGTACTTTATTAGTTAGTATTATTTTGTTTTCTCTTCTTTTTTTTTATATTATTTATTAATTTTAATTTATTATTATTATTATTATAAAAAAAATCTATTGGAACGGTGGCAGGAAGTAAATCGGTTACCCGGAAGTGTGATTGATTTTTAAGGAATAAGTTTTTGAGTTTGATACGACTATAACGATTTATTTAAAACTTAGAATTCTAATCGCACAGATATATTACCCTGCTTCAGTAAATTACTTTTATTTATAATATTTTTCTGAAAAAAAAGAAGATCTATTTTTAGATAATTCTGAGGAATATAAGACATTAAAATTAAAATGCGTTTTGTTCAATGTAATGTAATCATTCTCTACCTGCCTTGGTTGGGGTAGATTGGCATTTTTATTCCCGCTACTTGTAAAATGAGCAAAATTAGAAATCACACCAGATTTTTTTTATACTATTATGGAAAAATTAAACTTGTTGCAATTATCATCAAAATTGAAAAAAAATTAGGATATTGAATGAGAAAAAAGAAATGAAGATGAGAGGCGGTAAGTGATCGTGATGTGAGTGTTTTTGCATAGCTTTCTTGTATTAAACAAATGAGAGCTAATGTTCTCAAATGAGAGCATTTTGATATGGGTTTCTTGGAAAGGCCAGCACATTAATCTGGAAACAATCTTTTGAAAATACTGACTAGAAGTGGTGTCTGCAGTTATTTACATAAATGGAAAGTAGGCTTATATTAGGGGAAAAAGGACTTCAGATGATAGTGTAGGATAAGATAATTCTTTTTGTTATAATCTATACACCTATTCTATATTCTATACTTTTGAACGAGCGTAGTTACGCTAAATATAGTGACGTGCTGCCCGCCCCTACAGTGTCAGCCCAAACTATAACTGAACTTCCAAAAAAAAAAAAAAAAAAAAAAAAATTAAAATCTGGTGTGAAACACTCACACAACTTTCTCTCACTCCAGTTCTCAAAATTGAAATTAACAAATTTTATAGTTAGTGTACCAAATTTAATGAAAATCGTCAAAAACTGTTCAGTAAAAGCGCACTTCCGATTTACTAATAATTTTCTTGAAACTCGGAATTTTGGCTATCTATTTATTTCTAATTAATTTTTGTTTGGATGATAGCATTGTATAATCAACTGTGATAGCACTTTGGAGAAAAATATAACCCTAACCCTCCCTTAAAAGTGCCCTTAAATGAATTTTTCCAGAGAAAAGTTTCAAATAAAAATTGTAGCTCTTTGTATGTGTAGTTGTTATAACAAGTTTGAAGAAAATCCTGTTACCTATTTTTGGGAAAATCGCAAAAAGTAAAAAAAAAAAAAATCTAGTGAAGCAGTACTTCCGGTTGAGAAATTTTGACAGATAACGTACTGGCCAAATCGTTTTTGAGTTATTCTGTTCACATACATACATATACACTTAAACCACTTTCTAAAAACCATTTTTTTGGACTCAGAAGACCTCAAAACGGATATTTCCGGTGAAAACTCGATATCGAAAATTTGACACGTTTACAATACTTAAACAGAAAGTAAATTGCAAAACTACATGAATGGCGAAAAGAAATCTTAGAAACTTACACGAAGTAATTGTTTTATTTAAAAATTAAATTATTTCTGGTCAGCAGAAGTTATTGAACTAAAACCCCCTCCATCATACTCGCTCGCCTTTAGTGTTAAAAAAAAAAATTGCTGGTGGGCTTTAGGTCCTAACTACTGATCGGTTATCATGGACGGAGGCGGAAAGCAAACAAATTAGTCACATTTTAATACAATAAATAAAATCCAAGGTCAAGACCGGAAATCAAACCCAGTACCACCTATCACAGCTTGGCTGTTCACGCCTACGATCTCTCAGATATTATGGCGCCTTCCTCTCCAATATCTGGTTTCTAATCTGAAACTGTCGGATTTGAAAAATTAGGCTCCCTAGCCAAGCTTTTATGAACACCTTAACAAGATTGTAATTTTAAGAAACCACATATCTGTAATAGGATCCGAATCATTAAAGATTCGTAGGATCCGAAGAATCACTAGTCCCTAGGCCAAACTAGAGAGGGAGAATTCAATGTATATGCTGAATTTCATCTTCATCCCCACTTAACCCAAGACGTTCTCTTGATATCGTTTAAATAATCATTTTCTAGACGAGAAGATTTATCAACCTTTAAGAGTGCTAGTTTAAGTTTCAATAATATGTTAGTTTGGTTTCGTCCATAGGAGAAACATTTCTTCCAAAACATTCCGCCCATCCAACTATTTGAAAATAAAACTAGGAAAATGATGTATGGCAAAAAAGAAAACTTAGAATTCTATTAGATTTGATACAAAGAATGTTATTAAAGTAAGCATATTCATGTTTTTGGTATTTTATTTTTAAACATTTTTATTTGGATTAATTTCAATATTTATATCGAGTACCTAGTTAATAGAACTATTAAGGAGTAGTTTTATTTCTATTATATTACAAAAGGATGTGTGTCTCAGTTATTTTGATTGGCTCAGTTATTTTTTTCTAGTTGTGGTGAAGTAGAAAAAGCTAGTCATTCCAATGGAGCCATAAATTAAGTAAAAAAAAAAATGAGAAATGTATATTCTTTATTTTAAAATAATATTTTCAAACATTAAATTGTGAAGGAAGATATATAAATTAAAAGTGAAGCAATGAAATTAAAATAATAAAAGAAAAATTGGGCTGAGGCCACCTGTGTGGGTATTTTTCCAAGTGTTCATCCCACACTGTAGTATAATTTATAATAAGACACTGAGAATTTCCCATTTAAAAATGTAGATTATAAAAATTTTATGAATGAAATAATTGATAAAAAAAAAAGTTCATGGAGCTACATCTGTCATTTCAATTATGTTTTTCATTTTAGAAAGGTATTATTGTAGGGGAATATAAATAAGAGGACTCCAAGGAATCCATCCAAATGTATTGGAATTTTTTTAAACAAGTTCCAAGATTATTTTCTTAATGCCATGCCAGGAAAGATTTGGATTAATTTGATAAATAGGGTTTCAACGATTTCACTTTTCGTTTAGATATGCCACAGAATCCATAATTGATTCGAAATTTTATGATATAAAGATAAAATAAATAAATAAAAAAACCTTAAACTCACAAATCCTATGATAAAATTGAATGATACTTTTTACTTAGCAATAACAATGTGTAAGCATCTGCCATCTACCGGCATTCAGCGCAACTACATAGGTTATCTATGCTTCAGAAAATGATTCAATATTTTATTTTTATTCCAGTTGTTGATTTTAAAACTATTTACGACATATTTAAATTAATTCGTCCACTTCTTCTTTATTTTTCAGTATTTTTGTTTGTTTGTTTGTTTGTTTTTTTAAAGAAATATTCATACAATATAATTTCTTATACAATTAGCCAAGATATGCAAAACACAATATTTTTCATTGAAATCGGTGTGTCTCTAGAATTTTAATATTGCACTTTTTTGTGCAATGTTGTTATTTGTTCAAGTTTACGGATTGATTAGTGCGATATGTTTTAGAGCACCACGATTTTGAATAAGTGTTCTCTCTGAAATTACTATTCAAAAATTTTGGTTCAAGCAAACTTTTTGCATTTTAGCCTTAAACTACTTATTTATGTATTTACTGTGTTTATATGTATGTATTTATGTAGATGGTCATGAGTGGGTTGCAAAGGTAGGAAGATTGCGCAGTGTGTGTATCGTCAATGTATGTATAGAGCTGATATGGAAGATTCTTCTCGACCGTTCTTAAATGATGGATAAGGCCTGTGAGATTCGGTCTATTTTTTTTTTTAAATTAAAATAACCTAAATTTTTGCCAACATTTCGACAAATATATTGTCTCTATCAAGGCCTACAACATACAATTATACCGAGTATGTATATTACTTATGTATATTTTATGAAAAAAAAAAGTTGAGAACACCTCAACACTTTGAAATATACATAACTTTAAGTTGTCATGTTTTGAAGATGTTTTTAATTTTTAAGTAAATAAACAAACAAAAAAAAATGTATAAATTAATCTATTTATTTTATTTTTTATTACATTCTGTTTTTTGTTTCTTGATTTTTGTCTTTTTCAAAAGAACCCGTTGTATTTTTATGTTGTAGGCCTTGATAAAGACAATATATTTGTCGAAACATTAGCAAAAATTTAAGTTTTTTTTATTTTTTTTAAAAAAAAAGACCGAATCTCACAATCCTTATCCATCATTATAGAGCTAATATTGGTAATAAAGGGAAGGTTTAATAAATAATTGCCTATTTCTAACAGTTCATACCTGAGAATAATAACATTTACTATGTTGTTTGAAGAAAAACAAAAATCAATAATTTGTCATTGCTCTCTTATTTTATTGAGTGTCATGAATGGGAAGTAAATATAAGAAAAATATAACTTTGATTAATGTAAGGAAAGGAAGTCAGGTTTATTTAGGATGAAATTGCTGTAATAATGGTAAAACTTTGGCGAAATAAATTAATATACCAGGAATTCCTTGATTAATAAGGTAATAATAACCTTGATTAATATTTTTAGAAGATTTTGGTATATAAATGAGACTAGAAATAATGGTTCCATAACATATTTGTTTCCATAATTTATGATTTTATAGGTTAAACTCTTTCGGTTGCAACTTAAGGTGGCTTACAGAGGCTTAAGGTGGCTTTTATTGCTCAGAGTTCAGAGGCGTGGAGCCCTAAGGATTACCAGTGCATACCGAACGGTCTCAGGGGTAGCGGCTATGGTAATTGCAGGAGTTGTGCCGATAGACTTGATGGCAAGAGCAAGGCAGATCAGGTATATTTACCAGCGAGACCTGGAAGGCTCCGAGGCCAAGAAGCAGGCTGCTGTTTGGCTCAATGAAGCATGGAGGACGCGATGGAGAGATGAAAATCGTGGCAGATGGACCGCCAGAATCATTCCTGATCCTGTCATCTGGGCCTCAAGGAAGCATGGCGAAGTAGATTTTTATTTGACCCAGCTTCTCTCTGGACATGGGTATTTTGCTGCCTATCTCCAACGTATAGGCAAAAGGAACTCCGGAGCTTGCATATACGGTGACTCAACAACCGATGATGCTTTCCATACTTTTTTTGAATGCGTTAAATGGAGAGAAAGCAGAGCAAACCTCCACGAGACCGTTGGACAGCTCTCCCCAGATAATTTATCAGAAAAGATGTTAATGGAGGATAATAATTGGAACCATATCACGAATACGGTACATACAATAAATAAACCCTTCTACCAATTCTCCTTATTGTAAGAATTTTCTTCAAGATTTAATAAAGAAAAGAAGAGATTTGGAAAGGCATGGTGTAGGCAGGTAGATGAGAAGAAGTTATGGGGCGTCCACCCGAAGTAATGCCGTGAGGCGGTTCCGGGTTGGAGACTACGCCCGTTTGATGAGGGGTTTTTTTTAGTGGGGGCAGGCCCCACACACCCGATGCAGTCGGAAGGTGCGCAGGCATTTTTTCCTCCTCTCAAAAAAAAAAAAAAAAGGTGGCTTACATTAGCTTTTAGCTAATCCTTTAAGTAATCAAAGTAATCCTATAATAAACTGCTCAAAGATAGATTTTCCTGCCAAGGAATGAATGGAACTGGCTGTTTCGGATCCAGTTACTACCTGGCTGGAACTTGGAGAACCTCTTAAGCTTTAATTTTCTCTTTACTATTCAAGTTGAGCCAAAAATTCCCAAACTTTTTTCTTTTCTTTTTTTTAAGAAATTATTTTCAATCGATCCCAATTATTACAATAAATATGTGGCGTATGTCAAAACTTCTGAATGGAATCCTTGCGTCGAAATATTTGGACGGAAATGATAATCCTCTGGATGTTTGCATGGAAATGATTCCAACTTTTAAGATTAAATTTTATTCAAATTCAGATAGTAAACCAGATTTTCCTCATTAGATGAGAGCAGTTAAAAAAATATTATCTATATATATCTATCCAACCTTTATAAATGTAAATTTTAATGTCATTTTCTATTTTATTTCCATTAACTTATGTTTTGATTACATTATCTGATTCTGCCCTTATAAACGTATAACTTATTAAGGAATATTAAATTTGTTATAAAAATTAAGTTCTAAATTATTTTTATTTGAACTAACAGTTTTCATATTGGATAAGTAACAGGAATTTTATGATTGGAAATTAACTCTATACGAATTTCATTAACCATACTGTGACGACATAGGAAAATCCCAAATTAATAATAAGTAAATAGAAGCATACATGCTATGGTAGTTAAAATCCCAGAGAGAATTAATTTTATATTGCAAAACGTAGAGGCAGTATCTGAAGGAGTAGTAATTTTAATAAAACATGTCCTGGTTGCATTGAAATTGATTTAAATAATGGTATTAAAATAGATATACATTATCTAATGATAAATTCCTTAAATTCCAGTATGTATTAATTATTCTACTACTCGGTAGTTTAATCCATGTACCGCATGAAGCAGTGCTAGTTAACACATAGTCTTGTTAAACTGAACGCCGCTAGATAGCATAAGCTTGACCATCTATTGCATGACAGTTTAGCTTTTGTTCGTTAATGATTATAGTCTTAAACGTCCTTACAAACCACTTCAGGGACATTGGCACATCCAAATCCATTTAATTTTTAAAATAAAATAATTCTGCGCTTTAAAGAAAACAATTAAAATCTGTTGGAGATCTATTTACTAAAGAATCTTTCAGCAGTAAAAATGGAAAACTCGTCTATTGGTAGCCCTGATATTTTATTACACTTCTTAATCACTGTAATGGTTGTTCATTTGTAATTTGTTGAGTTTGAAAGAACAAAACATTTTTGTTGAGTAAGCTGCATTGATGTGCCCTTGAATAATAATCTATAGTGATAGTGAGCATAGATAAAACTTTATAAATCTTTTAGTAACTTGCAAGATTTTACTTCAGTTTAACTATTAATCTCCTTCTTCAGATGCCAGAGATATAGATTTGAGAATAGGGTAAAAATTATTTCTATAATTTATAAGAAACTTAGTTCTTAAATGATAGTTTTGTGGATAAAACAATGTTTTATAAGGAGGCTATTCTTTCTGAAATGGAAACTTTCATAAGAACTGAAATGTGATTATTAAATTAACTGAAGTGTGTATGGACTGAAATTGAAATATTGTTTAAACTTGACTCCATGTAATTTTAGATTAGACATATGTATTACTTATGTTTTAGTTATTTGATTTGTTTGTTTTTTTCAGTTTAGATTAATTGTCATAATTCTTTTAATAGTAAGATATTTTTTCACAATGAATATTTGAATTTAGATGTAGCAGCACCCACTCTATAGCGGTTACGTCGCCCCCGACTAAAATACATGTTGCCGCCCCTTAAGTTAGGTTATTTTCAACATAAAAATGATAACAAATCTTGAAGAAAATTCTTACAATAAGGACAATTGGCATAAGGGTCGAATAAACAACAAGATTGTATATAAGTAAATTTAGCTATGTGCTTTCCTGCTAATCTAAATAAACATTATAAATCGTTTAAATGTAAGTATTTATCTTGGACCATAAATAATGCTGCATATCATGAGCTAGTTCAAAAAAATCTAGATAAAACAAATTATAATTGAAAGAAAATAATTGGTCTAAATTAGAATTTTTAGGATTGCTTTGAAAAGCATTCATAACATGAACAACGGAATTTCTGAAATCTTAGGAGTTTATTAATAAACAATATGTGTTCATTTCATGACAATTTCTTTTTAAACATGTCTCCACTTTGTAAACCAACAATATTTAACATTCCTAATTTTATTAGACTAATGGAACTTTTTGTAAGCTTTAAACAACAAATTTTTGGATATCTTGAACTGTTCATGACCCAGTAAGTATCTTTGCAAACCAATTTAGTGTTTAGTTTTCAGAATATTAACTTTAATATGTTACTAACGCAAACTCAAGCCTCATCATAAAGTTAGGGTATGATATATACAAATGAAATACACATTTGTAAAACTGTATATTTACATGTTCCACATCATCAATGTAAACGAAAGCTCCAAACTTGGGCGGCATGCAATAACTTAGGTTACCACCAGGGAAATGGTTAAGTTTATTGATTACATCATAGATAGGAAACTTGGATTTTCTTATAATAACAATAATAAAGTCTTGTGCTAATTTGGCTTTAGAAGAAGCATAACCTAGTTTGTAATGAGAACAAGCCAGAGGAAGAAGAAAAGGTTATACCAAGATAGTTAAAAGCGTTAACCAATTCATCTTTTGAACTTTCAAAGTTTAAGTTCCGCTCTTTTTTTATTTATTTTTACCTCTGTGAAATTTCTCAATTTTTGTTTTAGAAATATTTACACTTAATAATTGATTAGAAATACAGTAAAGTGATAGCAATTTTAGGTTATTTACACAATCACCAAATATGATTAAATCATTGGTGTACATCAAAGTCAGTATGTCGCAAACAGTTGTCTCTGGGATCCCTGTTACACCTTACTTCTGTAAAAAGATTCTAAATAGTGATTTAGAAGGAAATGCTGAATAAAAAAGGTAAAAGGCTTTCTTCTTGAAGGTTTCCTTGCGTGATGTTTATCTGAGACGATATTAATCCGTTCCATTATTATATAAGAAGAATTCATATTTGTTTTATATTGAAGATTGTTCTTATAGACATAGTATTTGAAATCAAAATCCCATCTTTAACCTTCCTTTGTTTAATTAAATAAAACTTTTAAATTAAAAGGATATATTTAATTTGTTGTATTTCTGAGATATTTCGAAGGAGTATTCAGCTAGGTTATTATACCTCGTTTGTTTCTTTATTCTTAATTGGTAATTTATTTTGATTTGTACTTAGTAAATGTTGTAAATACACTATACTCTGAACGAGAAACAGCCATTTTGAATTTTCATTTAATTCTCCTCTCTCTCATGTCCGTTTAGTAGCAGAACTTGATTGATTAATTGGTATAATCTTTATTTTCTTCGAGCATTTTAAGAGGGGTTTTTTAAATAGCATGCGGGATTATACACAGTACAAATAAAAACATCCTTTAATACAACTGATTTCATTGTTTATTCCACATTGAGAGATTTTATTTAAACTCTTGCAATCATTGAATTTTGTTATGTTTAATTCTTATACAATTTTAATAATTTATTTTATTTAGCAGGCCGCTTTACTTTTATTTTTTAATTTTTAAGATATGCCAGATCTGATTGTTGAATATCATAAGGCGGTTCTTGTGAAACCGCCACAATGCATACAGCCTTAGTTTAATCATTTCAAACGATGAAGTGAATCTTTGTTTTTATTTTAGATTTATATGAATATATCAGAGACATTTTCCGTGATAGCCTGCTTCTTTTTGTGGTCACCGACCGGTTTCGGGCGTTCGCCTAACATCGAACTGATACGCTATAAATAAATATAGATTACATGAATGTGTAATCGAGTTTGGCAGTAGTTAACTATATTTTTAACTGATATTTACTCGTGTAGTAGTTACTAGTTATGAAGTTACAAAATATATTTTATAGGTGTTTTTTGCAATTATGTTTTAAAACTAATAAAGTTATAGTTGAAATGTAAAATTATAACTAATAGACTAAAAAATTACTAGTAGTCGAGTTACTATTCTAATTGTTGTTACTCTAGAATTGAATTCAAGTAGTAAATTTTGTCGGCAAATTTGGATCAGATCGAGTTTAAAAGTTAGGATTAAAAATTAAGAAGGAAGTAAATAAGTAAAGCAGAATATGTGGTTAAAAAAAATTGAAGCTAGTTTTGCTTAACTCCAGTTGTAGAATAAAACTGCAGAAGATACAAGTTACATAGACAGCTGTTAATTGTAACTAAATCTCAACCAATAAAACTATATCTTGGTATTTTATCCGTCGTTGCATGCATTTTCATTTTTTACTGACCAGTTCCGCGTTTTCAACCATACGTCCGTCAAGAAATCCATATTCCGTTAAAACAAATTTTATAACAGTTTATCCTCTCGTGTCAATTCTCTTGTCCGTGAACTTGCATCTCTCATTAACCCTATAAATTCTATACGAAAACTAAAACGTCAGTGCCTTGTGATCTACTTACTGAATAATTCGGAGTTTCACTACTGAATGACTTCTCCGCTTTTGTTTCTATGAATTGTTCACAGTTAAAAAATATAAAATTGTTAAGCTTATAACCGGTGTAAATATCAGTATATAAATAATAATAAAATAAAAAAATCCATTTTGTCATTCAAAACACACACAGTAACCTTATAATCTCCCCACATACATACACCCAACAAACCAACAAGTGTGTGTGTAACAGAAACATCACGTTGAAATGAATTCTGTACACGAACTTGGTGAAGTTGTTCTGACGATGGATGCAAATCCGAAACCGATCAGGAACACTGTAAAAAATATACATGCTACGACGGATAAAATACCAGATTATCCTGCATTGCGGCCACATCTACGTATTCAATAATGACACTATAGTTTCTAAATTGTGGTTGTAACTAATCATGCCCTTTTTTTTGTTAGTTAGAAAACAAGATGAGCTATTTGGGGTTCAAATTGTCGCTATATTTTGTAGATATGTTAGTCACTTTCTGTATTTACATATTTATAATAAAACATAATTATCAAAAATTTCATTTATGTGTTTATGAATTTTAAACAGTTTTTGTTTATTTCTATTGTTATAAACAGTACTGGAGAACTTTCAACATGTTGGTACATTCTTCTCTCCGGATCTGTCTTCATCGATGGATCTATGTTCCTGCCCACTTCAAGGTATGTTAATATAATTTCTTTTTTATTTTTATTTTTAATTTTTAATTCGTTTATTGATTTATGAGATTGGAAGCCTCATTTAAGGAGGCAAAGGTTGCTTCAACTTACATTTTTTATTACATCTTCTTTGAGAATGAAACTAAGGTGGAAAGCTTGTTTGCCAAGAATTCCCACAGAAGATGAAGTGATTTCCTCCAGCCTTATGACGTTGCCTATCGCATGCTCCATAAAAATTAAATATTTATGGAGACGATTGTTCCATTCGTCATAGCAGTGCTGGAACTCGGATACTGGAATAGACTTCAGTTGGTCGGTTACGGCTTGTTTGAATTTGAATATTCTCCAATGTTCCAAAATGACGTCCCTTGAGGTGATTTTTCAATTTGGGGAACAAAAACAAGTCACATGGACTCAAGTCGGGTGAATAAGGAGGCTGAGGAGCCACAGGAATGTTATTACTGGCCAAATACTCATTAATAGAAATCGCGGTGTGACACGGAGCATTGTCGTGATGCAACACCCACTTGTTTTTGATGTTTGGTCTCACACGCATGACTCTTTTTCGAAGTCTCTCAAGAACTTCTCGGTAAAAATGTTGGTTTACCATTTGGCATTGAGGCACAAATTCTTTGTGAACGATTCCTTGGCTATCAAAAAAGCAAATCAGCATGCATTTGATTTTTGACTTGCTCATTCTTGCTTTTTTTGGCCTTGGAGAGGTTGAAGTGTGCCACTGCATGCTCTGACGCTTAGTTTCTGGGTCATACTCAAACACCCAAGACTCGTTTCCTGTAATAACATGTTCCAAAAAATTGGGATCGTTTTCAATTGCTCCCAAAAAGTCAAGGCTCCTTTCCTTTCTGATGTCTTTTTGCTCTTGTGAAAGATTTTTCGGAACCATTTTTGCACAAATTTTTCTCATCCCCAATTCATTAGTCAAAATTTGATGAACGGTTGTGTGAGTCAAATTCAACTCTTCGCCGATCATTCGGACTGTCAAACGACGATCTGAACGCACGAGATCGCGGATTCTGCCAACATTTTCGTCGGTTCTTGAAGATGAAGGCCTTCCGCTGCGAGGCTCGTCTTCAATTGATTCCCTTCCTTCTGCAAACGACTTAAACCACCTAAAAACCTGTGCTCTCGACAAAACATTGTCTCCATAGGCCTGGCACAGTTTTTCAAACGTTTCCGTTGCACTGTGCCCAAGTCTGAAGCAAAACCTGATAGCACAACGTTGCTCGTAATTGATGTCACTCATTTTTAAAACGCACTGAAAAAACCTTGCTCACAAAAAAAGTCACTACGGACAGTGCAACAACTCTAGCATTTTCAAATTTGCACTGGACGTGTATCAGATGTTTACTTGGCCTACCACGCATGCGCCGCGTCTCCAGTCTTGCCAGATCGAACACTAGAAAATCAGTCTCATTACTTAATTTACACACCTCGTATATCTATAATCCATAGCTCGATTGAGTACTATATTGAATTCTAATTTAAGATATTTCTTATGATTACTGAGAAATCTGATATGCCCCTTGAAATCAGGAATTACGGTCCTTTTAATAACTACTCAATTTTAAAGCATTTGAAAAACATTTATTAAACATTTTGTTTGTTTTTTTTTCAATTTAAGGCGCGTCAACATCTATGGTCATAAGCGCCCTGAGCCTTCTCAGTGCACTGCCGGCCTCCGAACAGTGTTCTCTCGCTACAGATAACACTGTCCATAACCGAAAAGTGAACTGTAGGGGCTCCTAAAGAGAAAAATCTAACGGTTGCACTGGGAATCCAACGCGTTAACCACTAAGCTAATCCCTTCTTTTTTTGTATTTTTAAATTTATAAATTAATAATTCAATAGGAAAAATCCAAAATATCAGTTGTTTGAAGATTTAAAAAGAGCTATTTATTTATATCTTTTTAATTAATCTTACTGCTAAAAGAGGAATTACGGCGATTTTATTAATTTTTTTTTTTTTATAATTGGATTGGGTTTTAAAAATATTATCTTATTATCAGTTTTATATTTCACTTATTCCCTGTTATGTTTTTCAAGGAAATTCATGTTTTGGGGTCCTCGTAGTGCGAAAAGGTGGTTTTGGTGTGTGTATGTGAACAGCATAGCTCTCAAAACCTGTGTTCTCTTCATTACACAGTGTTCAGCATATCATCTAGTTTATTTCTCTAAAATCCATTCTCTATCTCTCTCCTTCTCACATACGGTATAATTGTATTAAACGAAGTAAAGAGACGAGATAGTCTTTATAAAGTTTTCACATCAGATTTTCCCGGATTATAGACGAAACATATTAATATCTCTAATATAATTTTTGTATGTAAATTATTTCAGTTCTCAACACGCCTCTTGGGTTTGTAATTTTATTTCAATCAAGGATTTCCTTGAAATTAATTGAGACTAATTTATTTAATTTTTTATTTTTTGTATTTTTATTTTATTTATTTATATTTATTCATTTAATATTTTATAAATCATATGACAGTTGTTTTTGACAAGGCCTAAGTTAAAAAAAAAATTAAAAATGTAGGTACGGATTTTTATTATAAATTAAATTATTTTTTTATTTTTTTATTTTTGTATGTTTTACTTTTTTGTTTGTGAACTTTGGTTTAGATTTATTTTATTTTTGTTTTATAACATGGAATTCTTGTAATTTTAATTAGACTTTGATGTTTTTATTATTAATTAATTTTCCCTCCCCCCCAATATTTTTAAAAGTTTACCAGTTTTTAATTAATTTTATTTCTTTCTTTTCCTTTAGATTTTTTTTTTTTTTTTCATATTTATTGACTTCGTCTTTATTTAACAAAAAAAAATATCTGGAGTGAAACACTCACTTGACTTTTTCTTATATTAATTAATACAATTTAATCAATAAAATTTTCTTTTAAAATTGCAAAGTTTATTTGAAGTGAGAAATTGCATTTCTCTGCTAGGAAAGAGAGAATTAGGTGAGAATTTATTTTAGAGAAATAAACTAGATGATATGCTGAACCTGTGTAATGAAGAGAACACGCAAACTGCAAGGCCTTTATTATTATATACGAGGTGTGTAAATTAAGTAATGAGACTGATTTTTTTTATCTTTTTTTTATTCAAATAAAATTACAATTCAACATTGTCCCCTTCAAAGTAAAACTACCTTGGGAAGCCACACAACGCTGAAGACGATTCTTCTATTCGCCATAGCAGTGCTGGAACTCGGATACTGGAATAGACTTCAGTTGGTCGGTTACGGCTGTTTGAATATTCTCCAATGTTCCAAAATGACGTCCCTTGAGGTGATTTTTCAATTTGGGGAACAAAAAAAAAGTCACATGGACTCAAGTCGGGTGAATAAGGAGGCTGAGGAGCCACAGGAATGTTATTACTGGCCATTTTGTTATTACTGAATGTTATTTTTCGGAACCATTTTTGCACAAATTTTTCTCATCCCCAATTCATTAGTCAAAATTTGATGAACGGTTGTGTGAGTCAAATTCAACTCTTCGCCGATCATTTGGACTGTCAAACGACGATCTGAACGCACGAGATCGCGGATTCTGCCAACATTTTCGTCGGTTCTTGAAGATGAAGGCCTTCCCCGCTGCGAGGCTCGTCTTCAATTGATTCCCTTCCTTCTGCAAACGACTTAAACCACCTAAAAACCTGTACTCTCGACAAAACATTGTCTCCATAGGCCTGGCACAGTTTTCCAAACGTTTCCGTTGCACTCTGCCCAAATCTGAAGCAAAACCTGATAGCACAACGTTGCTCGTAATTGATGTCATTCATTTTTAAAACGCACTGAAAAAACCTTGCTCACAAAAAAAGTCACTATGGACAGTGTAACAACTCTAGCATTTTCAAATTTGCACTGGACGTGTATCAGATGTTTACTTTCCCTACCACGCATGCGCCGCGTCTCCAGTCTTGCCAGATCGAACACTAGAAAATCTAGAAAATCAGTCTCATTACTTAATTTACACACCTCGTAGAAGTTAGATAGCGAGACATATATAAAGTGGCAGACTGGCTGAGTGATGAGAAGGTGGCTGACCGGTCAACTGTCCTGGACTCTACTGTTATCGCTCTATTTATAGGAATTGAAATGTCCCTTCCTAGTCTGGCCTAGGTGGGGGAGTAACTAACTTTTGATTCATTTAATGTCTGCTTCTTCGCTTTTCAGATCCTTTGAATTTTTAATGATTCGGATTCCATTACACTATCTATGCAGCAAATATTCTATTTTTAAAGAAAACCGTTGTAAGTTTTTGAGAAAATTCTAAAAAACTAAAAAAAAAAAAAAAACCTATTTATCAGAGACATTTTCCGTGATAGCCTGTTTCATTTTGTGGTCATCGACCGATTTCGGGCGTTCGCCCTACACTCGAGTGTGTGTGTTGCTATGTGCAAATCTATGTTATCACACTGTCTGAAAAAAACCGCATCCTAAAGATGGGCGAACGCCCGAAACCGGTCGATGACCACAAAATGAAGCAGGCTATTATGGAAAATGTCTCTGATGCTTTCCAGCTCTGCGGAACCAACCGCCACAACAACAAAAAACTATTCTATAAAATTGCACTTGTGGTTAACCGATTTTTTTTCAAATTTGGATTTCTATCAGTGCTCACTAATCTGTGTTATTATTACGTAAACGGTTAAATCATATATTGTAGAGATAATCTGCGAAGTTTAGACAAAAAAAGTTAGAGCACAAAGAACATAAAGAATTGCATCCACTTTCCATCCATGGTGAATAATTATTGCAAAAAGTTCACCTCTTATTTTAAATAACTAACGAAGCTCATTTAAATTATAATTATGAGAGATTTTATTTAAAACAGAACAAGGATGCACTGTTAAATCCATTTTTATTAAACGAACAACCTTGATGAAAACATGGCACTTCTCACAGTCTCAGCCCGACCGGATCTTATCTAACAACAATATTAATTGAGTTCTCCAAATAGGGAGTACATTGATTGTAGAGAAATCAAAATCACAAGAATATTTCTGGGTCATCTGAATCCAATTCTTTAACCATAACACTTTCGGCTTTATTATCTTAAAGGTAACTATTTTAGAAAGAAGAGGCACTGAACGATTAATATTATTATTATTATTATTATTATTATTATTATTATTATTTTTTTTTCACAGGTGATACCTGGGTTATTCTCTTGCTTACGGGTTGCTTTTGCTACCAAGTAAGCTAGATGTGTCTTGTGTATCACGTGTTGTTCAGAAATTTCCGTACAGTGTTACAAGTTTTCAGTATGACAGCTTTCTGTATCTGTTGATGTATGTATGGGGGTGTAGTTCTAGTGTTTCTATGTTGCGGATGAAAGAGTGTGGTGTGACTCCTGTAGGTGATATTATAATTGGTAGTATTGTTATTTTGCTCTGCTTCCATATCTGTTTTATTTCTATTGCGAGAGGTGTGTATTTGTCTATTTTTTCCTGTTCTTTTGTTTTGATGTTTTTATCATTGGGGATGGATATGTCTATCATGTATGTGGTGTTCTCATTTTTGTTTACTAGTGTGATATCTGGTCTGTTGTAATCTATCGTGCGGTCAGTTCGTAGTGTTGTATCCCAGTAGAGCTTTGTGTTTGTGTTTTCCAGAACGGTTTGTGGGTGGTATTCGTAGTATGGGGTCCGTTCAGTAATAAGGTTATGTTTTATTGCGAGTTCTTGGTGTAATATCTTTGCAGCTGCATTGTGTCTGTCTGTGTAGTCTGTGGCTGCCAACAGTTTGCATCCGCTGGTTATGTGTTCTATTGTTTCCGGGAATTGTTTACATTTTCGACATTGGTCATTCTGTAAAGTGGTACTATTACTTATGTGTTTGATGTAGTTTCTTGTGGCTATTACTTGGTCTTGTATTGCGATGTTGAATCCTTCTGTTTCTGGTTGCAGGTCACCTTTTGTTAGCCCTGTGTATGAGTGTTTTTTGCTGATGTGTCTCTGGTGTTTATTATTATTATTATTATTATTATTATTATTATTATTATTATTATATTAGTTTAATAGTCTTTATTATAAATAATATACAAAACAAATAATGAAAAAAAGAAATAATTGAACTTCCAAAGACGCCAACCATGCTCATAGACAGTCGGTGGAGTCGAAAAATTATACATCATTAACTATATACCATCAATTAAATCAAAGAATTATATTAATTTTTAATTATTTAAATTTACTTAATAATAATTTACTTTATTATTTAATAATTTATTTAAAATTATTTATCTAACTTATAATTTCTCTTCTAAATCAATGGATTATTACCATTAATAATTTATGAACATGAATATATGCTACTTCAATGTAAATTAACAATGGAGACCCTTGTTACGACCATTCAAATAGGCTAGTGCTTCCTCTGCAGAGTGCTGCAGCTGGCCAAAATATCTTTGCCTAATTCTAGATAGCCTCTTACAATTTTCTAAGAAGTGATACATTCGGTCAGCTACAATATCTTTACACAGTTGACAGGGTTCACATTCAGTTTTTTGGTACGGAGCAAAGTTCCCTAACTTCAATATACCCCCACGAGTCTTCATTAGCCAACGCGTATGTTCCAAAGGCAGATTGCGCACATCAGGTAATGATTATTCCCAAGATCAAACTTGAGCTCTCTAAATAAAGGATAAGCTTCGTATTCTTTAACTTTATTAGCATACTGCACTTTGAAGTCTAAGTTGAGCCTTTTTTGCAACTGCCCAAATATATCACTTCACCTATCTATATTATTTAAACTGATTAGCAAATTTATTTTACACTGATCCTTAAGATTCAAGATATTTTTAAACCAATATAGCTTTTTCTCAACAATATGTGTAGCAACAATTTTAGGGAATCTACCATCCGGCATGCCAAAAACTTTGAGGATGTAATTACAATGTAATTTGAAAGTGTGCGTGAAAATTGGGAGATAGCCAACTTCGTTATAGATGAATGCGGATGGAGTAAACATCGGCAACCTAAACAACTTTTTAATAAAAAAGTGAAATAACTTTTCCGGTTCATCATGGAAAATACCACCCCAAACTTGAGCTCCATAACAGAGTATGGAGCGGCTGACCGTATTAAAAAGCCTGAGTTTTGAATTATAATTTATATTATTATTTTCAATAAAATGATTCCACAGGGTGTTCAGACCGTGTTTCGCTTTAGAGAGCTTTTCTTTTAGATGGGTATGAAAGGTTAATTTAGAAGACAAGGTTATCCCCAAATAATTATAGTTATTAACAATTTCTGTCTTTTCCTTATTAAAAAAAACCATCTCTCATTTTTTGCCAGTTTTCCTCCATTCTTAAAGACCATAATCTTAGATTTGCTAATATTAATTTTTAAATTCCACAAGGCAGTATAACTAGCCAGGCAGTTAATCATCCTCTGAGAGAAGCACTATGTCGTCGGCATAGCCTTAAGATCTTTTTTTTTTTTGAACCTACTACAATTCTTCCCCCATCTTGACATTCCTCTATATCATTGATATACAATGAGAAGAGGAGCGGACTGAGGAGGCAGCCTTGCCTTACGCCCATTTTTATTTCGAATTCAGTGCTTCTTCCCTTCCTACACCAAACCGATCAAGAGTATCCGTCAGCAAACCCTCAATGGACTGAATAACCTTAGTGGAAACCCCATAACCCCCCTAACCTTAGTGGTGTAGTGGTTATGAGCATGGCCTTGTATGTGGGAGGACCCCAGTTCGAGTCCAGCGTATAACTGCTAAATTTTATATTTGTATAAAAAATGTTATAGTAAAGTAGGTGTTTCCGCTCCCGTCCACGACACCTAATTTGGCAGTTGGACGTTAAGCCCGCCAAAAAAAATAGGCATTACTTTAGTTTACTTTTTTTTACTTAATGAAAAGTTTAAAGAAAATCTATTAAAGCCATTTTGGAGAAAATAGCGATAAACTAAGCAATTAACTTTCAATAAAGTCCCACTTCCGGTAGAGGGATTTTGATTGAAAACTTCGCGGATACGGTGTATTATCTACACATTAGTAATTAGTGAAAAATCATAAATTTTGTCACAAAGAGAATTTATTAGTTAAATTATATAGGTATATATTTTACAATACTTTAGAAACTAAACTTCTACAGGAAACCTTACAATATGTGTATGTTGTTGTGCAAGTGATATATTATATTGTTACAAGTTTTAATTTAATTATGTTATTAATGTTAATATGTATACCAATTTTTGTTATAATAAATCACAGAATATTTTTCAACTATTGCTTGAAATATAAATTTGTAACATTTATCTGTTGTATTTTCATGTTTATGTGATAAGCTTGGACTTTTTTTTAAATATCTATATTATTATAAACAATTTTTAAAATTAGTATTTTTACTTTCTCTTACTCCTAGTAAGAGGAAGTATTGTAATCGTGACAAATTTTCGATATCGAGTTTTCACCGGAAATATCCGTTTTAGGTCCCCTGAGGCCAAAAAAGTGGTTTTTAGCAAATGGTCTGTGTGTGTGTGTGCTTGTGCGTGTGTGGTTTGGTCCGTGGTGTTGTGATGTATGTATGTGAACAGCATAGCTCAAAAACGAAAAATCGTAGAAAGTTGAAATTTGATATTCCGTTTAGAGGTCACCATGGGATCTGACTACGTTATCTGTCAAATTCCTCAACCGGAAGTACCACTTTACTAGTTGGATTTTTTACTTTTTTGCGATTTACTCAAAAATGGCTCCGACGATTTTCTTTAAACTTAGCACATCAACCACACATATAAAGAGCTACAACTTTGATTTGAAACATTTCTCCGAGAAAATGCACTGAAGGGCACTTTTGAAGGAAGGGGGGGTTAGATTTCCATCTAAAGTGCTATTTCAGTTTATTAGACAATTCTGTCATCTAAATTCATGTAATTAGAATTAAATAGGTTTGTTGAATTCCGAGTTTGAAAAAATCGGGATAACCGAAGTGCGTTTACTTTACCATTACTAAATGATTTATTCCTTTTTCGCAATTTTCTCAAAAATGGCTCCGACGATGTTTTTTGAAACCTCGTATCTAAACTAAACATGCAAAGATCTACAACTTTATTTAAACAATTTCTCTGGGCAAGTCTTTTAAAGGGCACTTTAGGGAGGGGTGGGGGTTAGATGTTCTCAAAGTGCTATTTCTATTGATTATACAATCTATCATCCAAACATTAATTAGCTAGAATAAATAGATGCTTACATTTCGAGTTTCAAAGAAAATTAGTAAACGGAAGTGCGCTTTTACTGAATAGTTTATTCAGTTTTCGACGAATTTCATTAAATTTGGTACACAAACTATAAAATTTGTCAATCATCATTTTGAGAACTGGAGTAAGAGAAAGTTGTGTGAGTGTTTCACACCAGATTTTTTTTTTTAGTATTAATTCTTGCTCTTGAATTCTTTGTTTGATTGACTACAAAGGTGTTAGCTTAGTATCTTTAAAAAGTAATTGTTAAATAGAAAAATAAATATCGTACGCTTACTCTGAAACCCATGAATTGTTGTAATCCGCTAGAAATGTCTCACACTAATCCCTTGTCATTTAATACAAAATCCAGCTTTGGATATTTTAATCAATGAGCTCTTGAGCTTAGATTTTAGTTTGTTAGCTTATTCTCTCCCTTAGCTTCGAGAAGTAATACCACTCTTATTTTAAATCATCCTTTCAGTTAATTAGAAAATCACCTGTTTTTCTTTTATAGTAGAATTATATATATATATCAGCGTCCACTGTTCAGCGTTTAGCTCTATTCTGTTCAGAAAAGTATATGCATGTTCAAACAAGTTCAAGCATCGTTCCTTTATAAATTCTACGTTAATTTTTCAATAATAGTGTAAATGTAAATTTTTAACCAATGAAAAAAATCGATATGTGAAATTTTATATTAATTGAGTATAATAACATATCAATATTTTTCTCACACTTACAGCCGAAATGGCGCCCCTAAATTTTGGGCGCCTCGGACCTAGTGCGAGAGTTGATATATATATATATATTTTTATATATATAAACATAATAATTTAACTCATAAAGGGGCTTTTGGGGAAAAGATGGGATTATGCATTTTACTTCTAAAATATAATTTCAGTTTATTATACGATTTTAATCATCTGTATTGATATTTTTTTTTTTGTAATTTAATGCGCGTCAACATATATGTGGTCATTAGCTAATTCAAATTAGGCTAATTATGATATTTTATTGGTACATACAGCTTAATAAGGGACGGGTGTTGGTGTATTGGTTATGAGCATGGACTTGTAAGTGGGAGGACCCCAGTTCGAGTCCAGCGTATAACTAAATTTTATATTTGTTTAAAAAAATGTTAATAGTAAAGTAGGTGCTTCCGCCTCCGTCCACGACACCTAATTTGGTAGTTGAACGTTAAGCCCGCCTGAAAAAATAGGCAATTACTTTATTTTTTACTTTTTACAGCTTAATATAAAAATGATTTACATTATTTGTAGATGTAGAGATGTAGATTGTTATAGGGGATTATCGCACTGCGACCTGAAAGATCTATTGTGTCGCCTGGGGCCTTCTCATTGCACTGCCGGCCTCCGGACAGTGTTCTCTCGCTACAGACAACACTGTCTATCACCGAACAGTGAGCTGTAGAGGCTCCTAGAAAGAAAAAAAATCTAAGGATAGCACTGGACTTACACGGAAGCTCCGCGTGGGAGTCTAATGCGCTAACCACTTAGCTAATCCCTCCTCTCTATATTAATATTTACTAGAATTAGGTGTGTTGCTAACATACTGAAGTTGAAGAAAATCCGGTTGATTGGAATTGGCGATTTTATGGTACAGTTTTTTTTTTTTTTCATTTTTCTAAGATTTTTTCTCCAATGAAGATACTATCGGGATTCATTAATTATGGGTATACTAACTATACATATAGAGATCACGGTGGATGAACAAAGAATAGTCCCACCCTATTACGAATGCAAAAAGCTATTTTGTGCCTGTAACTAGGGCCTATGCGACATCCTTCATGGTCTCCTTACCGGTGATAGCTGGTGCGTTGCCGCTGGATCTTCTTGCAGTGATGATGAGGGCCGCCCTAACTCACAGGTACAAGAAAAGGGGGAAACAATCGTCCTTGATGGTGAGGTGCTGTCCAGTCAGATCTCTCCTTCCTTAATAAAGAATAAGATCCAAGAGTATGCGATTGGAAAATGGCAAAGATGCTGGGAGGATGAAGCAGACAAAGGGAGAACTACATATGTGTACTTCCCAAATTTGCATCACAGATTATCGTAACACAATACTTTACGGACCATGGGGAGTTCAACTCAAAGTCCATGAGCTAAGGTTGAAAGATTCCCCAAGAATTGTGGAGTGCGGAAAGCGAGCCATGGTGGTGTATCACGTTCTCTTTCGGTGTCCACTCCTCGACCAGGCTATAATCTAGTGTAGGCAAGGCCAAGTGACCATTATGGTGGTTATGGCGCTATGCGCTAGGCACGATGGCCAAGAGTGTGTGAATAATAAATAATAATATACATGTAGAGACATATCACTTTTGTTTATGACGTTTTTCCCCCAAAAAATGTGTTTTAGAGGGGTTGTAGGGGAGATGGAAGCTTCCATTAAAACAGTCTTTTTTTTTTTACTTTCTCTTTCTCCTAATAAGAGGAAGTACTGTAATCGATCGAATTTTCGATATCGAGTTTTCACCGGAAATATCCATTTTGAGGTTCCCTGAGTACAAAAAAGTGTTTTTAAAGCAAATGGTCTGTGTGTGCGTCAGTGTCTTTTTTCCCTTCCCAAAAGTAACCCTAATGGGAAGGAGTTTATTTTACAGCATGCTCCGTATTATATACACTACATGCATTGAATTAAAATATAATATAAAGAGAAGAAACAAGATAATTGTAAATACAACTAAAAGATATTTAACATAAAAACATAACTAAATAGATATAACAATTTAATTTTGATTTAAGTCAAAACAGAAACGAAAGAAAAATATACTTCATAAAGTAAACATAAGATATAGTAAAGCAAAAGAACTATATCACTGCACTTCAGCAAATCAAAATTTATAGAATTAAAAAATTACAAAATATCGGGCAAAACTTTTCCTACAAAAGGCCTTGCAGATGTAGCGGGGGCCATACCTCGCCTTGCAGAATTACTGCTCGAATAAGGGGTGCTCTGATCTGCTCTAACATGTTGCGGTTGAAAATGATGTGCACAACAGTTTGTAGCTCTGCTGAACTGGTACACTCAGCATCAAGTGTAATGTGGAAACGGTGGAGGTACGACTTCATTCGACCATGGCCATTGAGTATCTGAGTTAACTTGTACGTTAAACAGATCTTACTTCGTTTCCTTGCCCACACTGTCGGAAAGAAAAGTTTTGTGGTTACTCCATTATTGCAGTTGAGCCACTCTTGATTCCATTCTTCCTCATACAAGCGTTTGAAGTGCTGTTCCAGAAACGTGATTGGCAGTCGAAGGTATTCTGTTGGCAACGTTGACATTGCAGCTTCTTTTGCCGGCTGATCGGCTTTCTCATTGCCTTGTAGCCAGCCATCTGTGCGCTTTGATCTAGGCGAAGTGAATAACCCAGTCTAGATCTTCACATAATCGCCATAGTTTTTTCCTAGGTTCTTCGACAAGAGGCGTATGATTATTATAATTTTTTAAAGATCTAAAAAATCTTATTGCCATTTCTTCCGCCTGATTATTTGAACAACCATCTTCCAATTTATATTTCTTAACTCTCTCTGTGTGTGTGTGTGTATATATATATATATCATAGCTCAAAAATGGTAAACCGTAGAAAGTTGAAACTTGAGATTCAGTTTAGGCATCACCATGACATCTGACAGTGGGTCATCTGTCAAAATTCCTCTACCGGAAATACCACTTTATTTGTTGTTTTTTTTTACTTTTTTGCGTTTTTCTCAAAAAACATACAAAGAGCTATTATTTGAAATATTTTCTGGGAAATTTAAGGGCAGTTAGGGGGAGTTGTGGGGTTATGTTTTTCTCTAAAATGTTATCACAGTCGATTATACAATTCTATCATCCAAACAAAATTAATTAGAATAAACGGATGGCCAAACTTCCGAGTTTCAAGGAAATTACTTAACCGGAAGTGCGCTTTTACTGAACAGTTTTTTTTTTTCAGTTTTCGGCGAATTTCATTAAATTTGGTACACTAACTATAACATTTGTCAATTATAATATTGAGAACTGGAGTAAGAGAAAGTTGTGTTTCGCACCAGATTTTTTTTAAATTTAGATTCTTACGTTGACATAAAATTGAAGACAACTAAATCTTTAGTCATCTAATCAGTATGGCAGTTGCAGTAAAAGGAAATCGTGTTAATATTTCATCACACCATGGTTGATTTTTTTAATTTACCAAATTTCAAAAATAGTTACTGTTGGTTGTGGGAAAAGCCAGATTGATTGACTGCCATGGGAAATTTAATCGAACTCAGTTTTTCACTGAATAATTAACTTCGTGGATGCTGATGGAATTGTAAGGTAAGTTACCACCAAACCGCTATATCAGTGTGGTTTTGATTCCGTCTCCAGTGTAATGGCAAAGAGACTATTAAACATTGTTACATTGTAACGTTATAGTAAATTAAACAATTAGAACTGTTGAAAAGTTGATTGGAAAAAAGCTCTTATCAATTGAAATTATTGAAACATGAAATTGGGGAAAATTTAGAATACTATTTCAGCAAGATACCCCTCTCTCGCGGGCAAGCCATAATTACTAGGTAAATAAATCGAATAAAGAGTAAAAAAATCTGGTGTGAAACACTCACACAACTTTCTCTTTCTTGTTCTCAAAATTATAATTGACAAAGTTTGTGTACCAAATATAATGAATTCGTCGAAAACTGAAAAAAACTGTTCAGTAAAAGCGTACTTCCGGTTTACTAATTTTCTTAAAACTTGGAATTTTGGCCATCTATTTATTTCTAAATAATATTGTTTGGATGATAGAATTGTATAATCAACTATGATACCACTTTAGAGGAAGGCTTTAACCCTTCCCCTCCCATACAAGTGCCCCTAATTGAATTTTCCCAGAGAAACGTTTTAAATAAAAGACATATATATCTTTGCATGTTCAGTTTATATATGAAGTTTCAAGAAAATCGTCGGAGCCATTTTTGAGAAAATCGCGAAAAACTGAAAAAAAAAAAAAAATCATTTAGTAAAGTGTTAAAACAAACGCACTTCCGGTTATCCGATTTTTTGAAACTCCGAATTTCAACAACATATTTAATTCTAATTAACAGTATTTAGATGGCAGAATTGTCTAATAAACTGAAATAGCACTTTACTTGGAAACCTAACCCCCACCTCTCCCCCAAAAGTGCCCTTAAATGAATTTTCCCGGAGAAATGTTTCAAATAAAAGTTGTAGCTCTTTGTATTTGTAGTTGATATATAAAGTTTAAAGAAAATCGACGAAGCCATTTTTGAGAAAATCGCAAATACGTAAAAAAAGCAAGTAAGTAGTAAATTGGTACTTTCGGTTGTGGAATTTTGACAGATAACGTACAGTTAGATCTCATGGTGATACCTAAACGGAATATTAAGTTTCAACTTTCTACAGTTTTTCGTTTTTGAGCTATGCTGTTCACATAAACACAGACCATTTGCTAACACCACTTTTTTTTGACTCAGTGGACTTCGAAACGGATATTTCCGATGAAAACTTGATATCGAAAATTTGACACGATTACAATACTTTTTTTTACTAGGAGTAAGAGAAAGTAAAAATATTGCAAAAAGTTTAGACAGGAATCTTTGTGAGGAACTAAAAATGTATATAGATTTTAGTAAGTAGATATACCCCTATACAATAGGTTGTAACTGAATAAGTCTCCAACTGAATAAGGGTGGAAGTTTTTGCCAGTACTAAAGTATAAGGGATGTGTATAAGGGACCGGATGCACTTGTTTTTCTTATGTACATACACACACATGTTTATGCCTGTTTTACTTCCATATAACCTGAGTTGGCTGCTTTGCTAGATGCATGTGATAGATATATGTGTACACATGTTACGCTTTTTATCTTGTACAATTTTTTTCTTTTTTTAAATTTTCTTAGGTAATATTATAAGTGGAATTTCTGGGATTTTATCCTTCTTAGAATGCATATTTTCTATTTTCTAAAGCGCGGTCGGGCGGTGAACTTGGGTAATATTAGTTTGAATATCGCCCCACCCGAGGAAGACATAGCGGTCTGCGCCAGGAACGAAGCCTTTCGAGATTAGGATATCTTATTATTGCGGGAGTGGAATGAAAGATGGAGGAATTCTACCAAGGGGAGGACAATGTTCTCGTATTTGCAGGAGGTCAAGTTAGGGGTGTAGCATTGTTTCCGACGAACTGTCATACGTGGTTTCATGGTTGGTCACGGGGCATGGACAGTTGAATGGTAAATGGACAAGGATGGGTCTGGTGGGGGATGGGAGCTGTAGGTGTGGACAGGAGAAGCTAAGTGAGCATATGTTGTTGTATTGCCCACTGTATTCCTGATTTGTGTCAGCGCTTGCAGAGGGAGGTTGGATTCCACGTTGCCTTGGAGAATAATAGTTTGCCTCTGCTGCTCGAAAACCGTGCCGTGTACAGAGGTTATAGGCGTTTTGCGGAAGAAGCATTTAAAAGGAGAATGGAATGGGTCAGTAGGAGCGGATTGGGTAGGTAGTTTACAAGTTAGAGTGAAAGTAATTTATTGCGTGAATGTTGCATGAATGCGGGTTTTAGGCTAGCGGTGTGGTTATGACCCTTAGTTTTAGGCCTGGTTTGTGGGATTGGATGTGGGGTTTCTCGTATCCCCCTCGAGTGTTGATACTAGGGGCGTAAGAGTGTGAATGGTTGAATGGACGAGCTTAGAGTGGAAGGGTGTAAATAAATTGTAACTGTATTGGATGAGTGAAAGATAGATTGGATATGGTTAGGCTAGGTTCTTTG
>JAAEAF010003826.1:0-10545 GCA_011037195.1 Triatoma infestans | reverse complement strand
TTAAATCATACAAATAGATCGAGAATTGTCATATTAATTAAATATATATATAACTGTTAATATATAATATTTATATTTAAATAAGATTTAATAAAAAAGGGATGACACAACAAGAGATCCACACTCCCCCTCGTCGACATGATTGATGAAATAAGAGGGGATGTGTGGTACTATATTCAATAACCTTGGGCTCCTCATGCCTTGCTAGACAAGGCATTGATCTTGACGCCACAAAGGTTGAATATGTGTCATCCAAGCTCGTGCGGACCAGATGGAGAAGGAAACAAACTGAGGGGCGCTAATGACCTAAGAAGTTGATGCGCCCCCCAAAAAAAAAAAAAAAAAAAAATAAGGCAGGAATGTCAAACTAATGTACGCTAAGGGCCACTTGATAGTAAAATTTAGGTAGGCCGCATCGCATGGAATATTTCATGCATAAGTTAGAAATTTGACATGCATAAATTAAGGATTTAGAAAGAATTATACAACAAGTATAAACAAATTTGAATTCGAATCAATAGAATGGAAATAAATTACATTTTAGTTTAATAATATATAATTATTTTATTATTTATTATTACATTCTATTATTATTATTTTTTTTTGCCGGACACTTTGTTTGCCCCCCCCCTATAGATTTTTCAATATTTTTATTTAAAGACTGAGAACAAAACAATCTTTATGATGGCAGAAATATCGTTTATGAAATGTGCACGAAAAATAATTATTGTTCAAATGATACGTATTCCGGAAGTAGCATAATAGTTGGTGCAGCTAACTTTTTTATCGCTGGATATTTTTTTCTCGAAATTAGAATAATAAAAGAAAAAGTGATGCCTACTATTTTTTTCAGGCGGGCTTAACGTCCGTCCAACTACCAAATTAGGTGTCGTGGATGGGGGCGGGGGGACGGAAGCACCTACTTTACTATTAATGATTTTTAAACGAATATAAAATTTAACAGTTATACGCGGGACTCGAACTGGGAACTTCCCAGTTAAAAGTCCATACTCATAACCACTACACCAACACTAGGTACAAGAGAAAGTTAAAAAAAAAAAAAACTATATTAATTTGAAGTAAGAGAAATTCCTATGTATAAATTTTGTTGTTGTGTTTTTAAACTTATGCTATCATTAAACAATTCTGCCATAGTAGTCCATTACAGGGATTATATCAAATTATATAATCTAATTTGATTTTATATATATAGAACAGTATTATATACAGCATTGCATGGGGAGACGTTAGTTTTAATTAACCTGGTTTATTAGATTTTGTCTTTCCTTCCACTTTATAATATAATTAGTTTCCTGAAAATAAACTGAGCCCGTTTTCGCTGTAGTTGGATTGCTGGTTTTTATACAGAGATGTATATATTCGTGTTTGTGTGTATGTGTACCCGTATCATGGTGGCATGTATAAACTAATATTTTGTCTGTCTAATTCTTACTATCTCTAAAGTTGTCAATTGTTTGGTTATCAACCATCTATCTAATACTTGTATTACTCAAAATATAATATAAACATTTTCTCGATAGTTATACACTGGGAATCATCGCCTTAGCCATCTTGAAAGAAGAAAACAACGTTCAGATTGTTTTTTTCCTTTTTTGTTAACCAATTATACGCGTTCGGCCATCTCTATATACAGGGTGTCCCAAGGTATATGGATAACGACTTTTTCTCGGAAACTAAGATAGCTAGAAAAAAAACTAAAAAAATACGTCTCCCCGTAGTTTTTTGTTAGAAATCCAAATTTAATTTGCAAATTTGTTTTGGTGCTTCCAGAAGCGACATACAGGCACCAACTACATTTTTTCAAATGGGGAGGTGTGGTTTTTGTTTAAGAAATAGATTCCTCTATTTTTTGTAATAAAAATTTACTTGAACGGTTTTTTTTTTTCTTTAAGCGATATTTTACAAGTTATGAATGAAAACATGATTCCTATAAGAAACTTCAAAATGATATTATAACGGTTTTTTGATTGAATAAGAAGAAAAGTACTATTTTATTATAAATTTTACTCCTCATTAATTACAGATCTTGCTCGAACTGGCCTCCACCATTAAGAGATGTATTTCTTTGGTCGTAAGGCACAATTGGCAGGAAAAAGCATGTGTATGCATCTCTAATGTTTGGGGCCAGTTCGAGCAAGGTCGTTAATTAATGAGGAGTAAAATTTATAATAAAATAGTACTTTTCTTCTTATTCAATCAAAAAACTGTTATAATATCATTTTGAAATTTCTTATAGGAATCATGTTTTCATTCATAACTTGTAAAATATCGCTCAAAGAAAAAAACCGTTCAAGTAAATTTTTCTTACAAAAAATAGAGAAATCTATTTCTTAAATAAAAACCACACCTCCCCATTTGAAAAAATGAAGTTGGTGCTTCTCGAAGCACCAAAACAAATTTGCAAATTAAATTTGGTTTTCTAACAAAAAACTACGGGGACACGTATTTTTTAGCTTTTTTTTTTTAGCTATCTTAGTTTCCGAGAAAAAGTCGGAACTAAAAAAACAGAACTGGATGATCTGTTAAACTTGAATGATATTAACATATTCAATTTTCGTTAATAAGTTATACATATAGATGCTCTTCCAAAATATACTTGTAGTAATATACTTAATTTTATTTTGATCAAATTTCTACATCAGGTTGCCTGCATACATTTATTATATTAATTAATATCTTACAATATAGAATCTTAGACTAAATATTGTAGCGTATGTAACAATATATCATTTAAATTTCATTTTAATCTGTATAATAATAATAAAATATAATAATCTGATGTGAAACACTCACACAACTTTCTCTTACACCAGTTTTTCAATTGTGTTCACAATTATTGTGAAAATTGTGATTGTTTCAAAAATTGTGTAAGTACAACTAAATTTAATGAAATTCGTCGAGAAAATAACAAAAACTTTTCAGTAAAAACGCACTTCCGGTTTACTAATTTTTCTAGATACTCTGCATTTTGGCAATCCTTATTTAATATTTATAATTAATTTTATTTAGGTGGTAGAATTGTATAATCAACTATGATAGCATTTTAGAGAAACACATAACCCCATCCCTTCCCCCAAAAGCTCCCTTAAATGACTTCTTTACCAGGAGAAATGTTTCAAATTAAAAATTGTACCTCTTTATATATGTAGTTTACATTCCTAGTTTAAAGAAAATCGTTGGAGCCATTTTAGAGAAAATAGTAGACTCAGCATTTCAACAATACATTTAATAATTCTAATTAATATTATTTAAATGACAGAATTGTATAGTAAGCTGAAATAACACTTTAGAGGAAAACCTAACTTCCCTTCCCCCAAAATTGCCCCTAAAATGAATTAACCCAGAGAAATATTTTAAGTAAAAGTTGTAGATTTTTTAGGATATATAGTTGATACGTATAACAAGTTTGAAGAGAATCGTTGGAGCTATTTTTAAGAAAATCGCAAAAAAGTGGGGGGGGGGGGAAAGAAACATCTAGTAAAGTTGTACTTCCGGTTGAGGAATTTTGATAGTTAACCTATTGTCGGATCCCCATGGTGATACCTAAACATGGAATATCAAGTTTGAACTTTCTACGATTTTTCGTTTTTTAACTATACTATTCACATAACACACACACAAACTAAAATGATTTTGTAAAAACTTTTTTTGGATTCAGGGGACCTCAAAACGTGTATTTCCGGTGAAAACTCGATATCGTAAATTTGACACTATTACAATACTTCATATTTCCTCTTATTAGGGACTAAGTGAAAGTAAATAATATTCAAATTAATACAAAAGAAAAATACAAACGAAAATACATAAATATTGACATATACTTACTATTATAATGGGTATGTTGAAGGAGAAAAAAATGGTTTGATTTGAATGAACAAACTAGATATGGCTGAACACTGTATAAAGTAAAATGTGACACTGACTGCCTGGATTATACACTAAAATGGTAGAGTATCGTAGAGTGGTGAAGGGTAAGGTGAATGACGCGTTGTGACTGCCGGATGTAATAGGATCCCAAGAGAGGGATCCTATTTATTACACGTACATAAAAAATAAAAATTAAATAAAGATTAATTAAGTAATAAATTATAATTTATTAATTAAATAAATGGTAAAAAAAAAAAAAACAAATAGAAAAACAACAAACATAAGAATTTACTTTTTACTTTCTCTTACTCCTAGTAAGAGGAAGTATTGTAATCGTGTCAAATTTTCGATATCACCGGAAATATCCGTTTTGAGGTGCCCTGTGTCCAAAAAAGTGGTTTTTAGCAAATGGTCTATGTGTATGTGATCAGATTAGTTTGGAGGCGTCTGTGAATCGCGCCATGAGCTCTGAGCGTTTTGTGTTGTACAGGACTTTGTTAGATACAAATGACAAGCTCAATATATTTTATGTTGACTCTGTAAAGCTTTCAGATCTAAGATGGCTTTTCAAACTGAGAACAAATGTACATTTAACTGATGTACATTTAAACTATGTACCATGGATGAATAAATTAGAATACAAGGAAAAATATGCAATATGCAATTTAAATGCAAGGGAGGATCTGTATCATTTTCTTTGTGAGTGCCCTATATTATCCGAATTTCATTTGAGATGCTTGGGTGCGAAATTTGTTTCCGCTCAATTTGTAAATAGATTCTTTGCGAAATGCGGATATTTGCATCAATTTGCTTAAGTACGCCAGACAAGCCTGGCATTATAGATTTAGCCCTCATTAAAGAATTGAATTTTTGATTTATAAATTACTCTTTTATTTTAGCATTTCTTTAATTTATTGTTTGTGTCTATTTTTATTTATATTTTTTGTTGTTAGTATATTATTTTTTGGTCACTTTCTATTACAATCATTTTTTGTAAGTATAATTTTTTGTTGATTATGATTTCAATACTAATCTCTGGCAGACGGCGTTAGCCATGCCTTCTGTACTTTGTAAAGTTTATTTGTTTATGTATATTTCGCAAATAAAGTACAATTATTATGATTATTATGATGTGATCAGCATAGCTCGGAAAAAGAAAAAAATCGTAGAAAATTGAAACTTGATATTCCGTTTAGGTATCATCATGGAGTATGACAGTAGATTATCTGTCAAAATTTCTCAACCGGAAGTACCACTTTACTAGTTTTTTTTTTCACTTTTTTGCGATTATCTCAAAAATGGCTCAGACGATTTTCTTGAAAGTTGATATATCAACTACACATACAAAGAGCTACAACTTTTATTTGTAACATTTCTCCGGGAAAATTCATTTAAGGGCAGTTTTGGGGGGAACGATGGGATTAGGTTTTCCTCTAAAGTGGTATTTCAATTTACTATTCAATTCTAATCATCATCTGAATATATTTATTAGAATTAAATATATTGTTGAAATTCCAAGTTCGGATGACCGGAAGTGCGTTTTTACTGAAATGTAGTTGTCTGAAAACAACTCCAACGAGTTTTCTTTGAAATAGGTATGTGTACTAAACATATAAGGAGCTACAACATTTATCCTGATAATGTCATTTAAGGGCATTCTTGGGAAGGGGTGGGGTTATGTTTTTTTCTAAAGTGCTATCATAGTTGATCATACAATTCTACCATCCAAACAAAATTAATTAGAAATAAATAGATGCCTAGAATTCCGAGTTCCAAGAAAATTAGTAAACCGGAAGTGCACTTTTACTGAACAGTTTTCAGCAAAAATAAATTTTTTTCATACTCAGGGTTCTAAAAAAAAAAAAAAAAAAAATTCGAGAGAGACCTGAGGTAAAAATTCAATTCTGATAATTTGACACATCGCAATTCTCCCACTTTACTAAGATAAAGTAAAAATGTGGATATCCATTTACTGTGAAGCGCCTTGAAGTAGACAAAAAAGTGTTATAACAAAAGATATCGAATTTGCTTTATCTTTCTATACTTTTACTGGAGAAATAAAAAAAATAAGATTTGAGACTATTAGATAAACGACAGGAAGAAAGAAACGTAGGATAGGTAGAGTAAAAAGTGGTTAGGATTTTTAACAAACGATAACCTGAAGTGATAAGTAATAATAAATCAGCTGAAGTTCAAAAGAAATAAAAACTGAAATGATTTTTTCACTTCCGGTTAAAAATTTTTTTACACAAACACCGGGAATTTAGTAACGTATTTTATGATCTTAAAAATAAAAGTCAAAGGTATGTAGATAATATCCAATAATCAAGCCGAGGCCTTAGCAATTAGCAAGAGTTTGGAATGGATTCAAAACAACAGTTCAGGTTTCTCAAGAAATGTAAGGGTTTACACAGACTGCCATATTACACTGGACCCCTTAAGAAACTATAAGGTTCATTCTCCTCTAATTGAAAGTATCCGCAGAAAAATAGATGATCTGTAAGCAAAAGAAATAAGGATTGGATTAGAATGGATAAAATCACATGCTGGATTTTCAGGAAATGAAGAAGCTGATCGTCTTGCTAATGAAGGAGCTAAGGATATACAATTAATGCCGTCCTACAATAAGTTTCCAAAGTCGTACATCAAAAGTGAAGTAGAGAAAAGTAGCTTTAAAGAGTGGGAAATAAAGTGGCAAAATTCACAAAAAGGGAATTTTACAAAGAAATTTATCGCGCACGTTCATATTAGACAGAAACTAAATCCAAAAATCAATTATCGGTTAACCCAGGTCATTAACAGGACATGGTCCAAGCAGACACTATCTTTATAGATTTCCTATTATAGATTCACCTTACTGTCCGTGTGATCCCACGGGTACTAAGATTCAGAATTTCACCCATCTAATATATGACTGTCCAACTCTTAGAAAACGCCAGAGCTAGGTTTATCAGAGCTGTATATTGAGAAATGGAATACGTTGGCCATTGCCAGAAGACCAGTTGATCATGCAGGAATTCATCGACGAATTCATCAATTTTTTTGAATAAATGAGACTTTGAAAAACTTTAAATTTTGAACATTTCTATTTTATCATTTTATTGTAATTTCTTGAATTTATTATCGGCAGTTAATATTCATTTCCAAAATTGTACATATTCATTAACAATTTATTTTCACAGCATATTAAAAAAATATTTAAAATGTAAATTTTGTAATCTTATTTCATGTAATATCAATGGAGCATGTAGACATATTGAAATAATAAAATAAAAATGGTATTTAGATACCCGGCTAGGATTAGAGCTGGGCAAAACGTAATTTCAATTACAATTACGATTAAATACCAATCACTGTAATTTGAAATTGCAGAAAAATAATTACAGTTACATATAATTGTAAGTGGTAATTGGCAATCACTTTATGAATCATTGTAATTGTAATTGTGGTATACAATTACAATTACTGGTTGAGCCAAAGTAATTCAATTACCAATACAATTACATTTAATTGTAATTGTACTTCTGCAATTCCAAGTAATTGCAATTATTAACGCCGAATGGCACTAAAAAAGTATTTAGATATTGGTCAACGGTAAAAAAAGAAAGGAAAAAAGTCATATGTTAGGAAACATTTTGTATTTATTAAATTCTGACTCATAAGAAATAAATTTACTTACATTAACAATGTAATTTCTACTGAGAAATATTTATTGTTTAAATACTTCTTTTTCTTTTTAATTTAGGGCGCGTCAACATCTATAGTCATTGGCTCCCGGAGCCTTCTCAGTGCAGAAGCTTTCTCCTTTTCAGAAGCCTAAATTAAATTTAGAGATCGTCGATCCACCAAATGAATCTTTAGGAAACCTAGCCTTGTCTACGCTCAACAATGTCTTGGGTAAAAAAAAAAAATTCGATCTCCCAATTATAATTAATCATTTGACAAAAAATTTCTAGCTTCAAAAATTTTTTTTTTGTTAACGTTTTTTAACCTTTTTTTGGTACAAAATTTGACAGACTGAATTCTCTTGAAATTTTTGCCAATTGTTTATGATAAGTGGGAGATCAAAAATTTATTCAACCCAATAGATTATTGAGTGGAAATGTGGCATGTTTACTTTTGTTGAATTACTTAATTTTTGTTTGTATTGTATTTGTAATTCTATTACTGCAAGTACAAGTACATGTAATTGTAATGGAATTACTGGTAATTGTAATTACAATTACTTTAAAACGATGACAGTAATTAGATATTACAATTACTTCAGTGTAATTGGTCTTTGGAACTAGTTATTATTTATATATTTTGGACCATTCAACTGTTTTCCTATTGAAAGCATGTTCCAATTTTACTCATGTAATTGAAGGTGTAATTAAATACTCATGTAATTAATTACTGCCCAACTCTGGCTAGGATGCTTGCATATTTGTTGAAGAATATTGATTATGTTCAAAAATACTTGCCTTACATGTGGAATATATATCTCATTTAACGTGTTCAAATAAAAATAGGATAAAACCTAGCTTTATAAAAAATCAATAAAATATTCTATTAATTAATATTTATAGGGACCAGATGGTCCAGCGGAGAAATATGTCGGACTAGATTGAAAATTATGGATCATCTAAGTGTTACATTGCACTCCGGAGACCTATCATTGATATTCTCTCTATATTTTTTAACTGATCACCGTCCTAATATGTATTTTCTTATACTGTACATTGTATTTATCACATGTATTTTACTTGCCTTTTTTTTTTATTTTATAATTTAAGGCGCGTCAACATCTATGATCATTGGTGTCCCGGACCCTTCTCAGTGCACTGCCAGCCTCCAGACAGTGTTCTCTCGCTACACACAACACTGTCTATCATCGAACAGTGAGCTGTAGAGGCTCCTAGGAAGAAAAAAAATCTATGGGTAGCACTAGACTCGAACCCGGGACCTCCGCGTGGGAGTCCAACGCACTAACCACTGGGCTAATCCCTTCCCTTGATTTGCCGTTGTTGTTGTGCATTTATATGTCATAATACTGATAATAGCGTACCTAACTGAATATCTAATACAACAAACATAGTAATACAGTGATGGTAAACCTATTTAATAAGTAGTTTAAATTAATTTTTCATTAATTGCACACATGTGGTTAATTCTATTTTGTGTATTTTTTTTTTTTTTTTTTGCTGCCTTCCTGTAGTGAGCAGATGGCTATAAACCATTATGCTTTATTGAAAGGATTAAATAAAGTTAAATATAGATTGATATATATCAGGTCATTAGCTGAAATGGGCAATGCCGTTTATGTTTTTGTCAAAGGCTATTATCAAATAGTTCGCGTATGCCATAGATTCTGCGTCCAATGGACACAATGGAACTATTTTTGAATAACAATCCATTATACGTAGATGTTGAGGAGAATAGTTGTGATTAAACCTTAACCTGATGATGGTAATGTAGAATTTTTTTTTTTGCTCCCACATTATTTCTTATACACACACTCGATTCTTTGGGACTTGAGACATGAATAGTTGAGGAAAATTTACTTTAATTTTTGTATTACATTCTCTTACTCCCAGTAAGAGGAAGTATTGTATGTAATCATGTGAAATTTTCGATATCGAGTTTTCACCGGAAATATCCGGTTTGAAGTCTCCTGAGTCCAAAAAAGTGGTATTTTGTGTGTCTGTATGTACGTATGTATATGAAACCGCATAGCTCAAAAATGAAAAACCATACAAAGTTCATAGCTTGATATTCCGTTGAGATATCACCATAGGATCCCACAGTAGGTTATCTGTAAAAATTCCTCAACCGGAAGTACCACTTTACTAGTTGGATTTTTTACTTTTTGCGATTTTCTCCAAAATGGTTTCAACGATTTTCTTGAAACTTTGTTATATCTACTACACATACAAAGAGCTACTACAACTTTTATATGAAACATTTTCCCCAAAAAATTCAATTAACGATACTTTTGAGGGAGGGGTGGGGTTACGGTTTCCTCTAAACTGCTATTTCAGTTTTCAGTTTCACACAATTCTATCATCTAAATAATATTAATTAGAATTAAATTTGTTATTGAAATTCCGCGTTTGAAAAAAATCGGATGACCGGAAGGGCGTTTTTACTGGGAAGTATTTTTTAATTTTTTGCGATTTTCTCCATAAAAATATCGACGAATTTCATTAAATTTTATATAGTGACTATAAAATTTGTCAATCACGATTTTGTTAACTGGATTAAGAGAAAGTTGTGTGAGTGTATCATACCAGATTTACATTTGTTTGATATGAAGTAATTTTCTTGCCACATAATATGGCAGATTTTTGTTTTGTTTTATAATAATTCTTTGAATTAGAGGGTGCGATTATTTTAATATATGATTTCTGTAAGGTAATGGCTTCCTTTGCATTAAAGTACGCCATTTCGTTTTCCGGCCATACTACTGTGGCCCTTAACATTGTGACGTTAAGCTTATCTAACGTCAGGATAGGGGACGCAATTAAGCGGTGAGGAGGAAGGGTTAGTTATAATTCTTACTGAAAAATTCTTAAACAACAAAACAAAAATTTAATCTGGAGACCTTCTCGGTATATATAAAAAAAAAGTACAATGTCCACAGAAATACAAAAAAAATAAATATTAAAAAAAAAAAAA